>JALBCR010001865.1:0-217332 GCA_030710515.1 Abscondita cerata
AAATCAATTACGACGTGTACCGGACCGTGGTCGATTATTTAAATGAGTTCAAACCGCACAAAAATGATTGTACTGAAAGGATCCTTTAAGTTTACATAAAAATAAGAATAGGCTCAAAAAAGATACGTTGTTAAACTTTCAACCACGATACAAATACATATGACGCGACAAAATTAATTAATAACATGCATAAAGAAATAACTCAGTTCGTGTAACTAGGAAGTTTTCGGGTTCTACAGTTACTCGCTAAAGATAACAGCTCTCGTATCCAAATCCAGTATCTGAGTATCCACAAAGAGAAAAAACTAGAATGAACTCCACTGATAACAGTTGCTGGGCTGCACCAATGAGTAGATAACCGGTTTATCTTAAATGGTAGCTTTGACTCGACGATGGCCTCCAGGGAAGTTAATTAACCATATAAGTATAGTTGACTTTGTAATTAATTTCCTAAGTCTTCCAGTAAATTCCCAACGTGGTGTGATATCCACTTCGATAGGTTATAATTTTTGGATTATTAATATTGCCAGTATAACCCTCATTCAATATTCAGCGACAAATTACCACCAAATTTCCAGGTACACCCTTTCACGACGAAGATTTAATAGAAAAAGAACGTACCATTTTTGCGAATCCACGAGGTGTCAATTTTAGAATGCACGCACGCCCAATCGAACGGCAACTCTAAACAGGTAAAATCCCCAAACGGCCCAAAATAAGAATGCATACTCAGACGCATTAGCGTGAACACGACAGTCTATACTGTAGGAAGAAAATTTCTTAATAAACCAATTATTTAGGAAATAATCCGGTCACAATAAGTTGAAGACTGGTGATAATATGCATCCCTGCCTCACTCCTCTCTCTATTTGTATCAGTTCTGTTGTTTGTCCATCTACTTTTAGGGTTGCTAACTGGTTGAAATATAAGTTTCTTATTATTTGCCTGTCATAGTTATTTATGTTTTTTGTACTTATTTGTTTCCTTAATCTATTGTGCCGGACATTGTCAAACGCTTTTTTGTAATCTACAAAGCAAGCGTATACATCTTTATTAACATCGACGCATCGTTGTACTAGTACGTTGTAGCTGAATAATGCTTCCTTTGTGCATATCCTGTTTCTGAACCCAAATTGTGTTTCCCTGATGTTATGGTTCAGTTTGTTCTATATTCTTGCATGAATCACTTTGAGGAATAATTTTAATATTAGACTCATGAGCCTAATAGTTCCATAGTTATTATGCTTTTTAGCATTTGGTTTTTTGCGGATCACAACAAAGGTTGACAAAATCCATTCTGATGACTTCTGTTAGATATATGGTGATTTCGTCTGGTCCTGTGGCGCGTCCGTTTTTTATGTTTTTAAGGCGTGTGTTATTTCTTCGTTTGTAATTTCTAGCCCGTTGTCATTGTAGTTAGATTCTTCTTCTTCTTGTCTCTGGTCGTAGTGCAGTTTTTGAATATATTCTCTCCATAGCTTTAATTTTTCTTCTACGTTTATAATAATGTTTCCCTTTTATCTATCATTACGAGGTATCGAATTTTCTTATATTTTCCAGTCATTTGTTTAATCTTCTTGTAAATATTGAATGAGTCATGGTGTTTTTGTAGTTCTTCTATTTCTTCGCACTTTGATTTTATCTATTCTTCCTTTGCATCTCGTATATTTTGCCTGATTTCGTTTTATTTGTGTTCTTATATTTTCTTCGTTCTTGCATCAATTGTACAATATCATCTGTCATCCATTCCTTATTCTATACTCTACTACATCACAAAAAAAAATTGTATTGGACGACTGTAAGCTTTTTCCTACAATTTATCATTTACCAATACCACAAAATATATCCAAACTTTTTTCTACAACGAATTTGTTCAAGCCTGCTATTTTGTTAAATTTTACCCCCGGTATTCTGCCGTGTTAAGCAAAAAAACCATATCTCAATTTTCTGGTGTAAGTATGTAAAGACAAATAGTTTTAGACCCCTCTAAAATCACTCATGCAAAACATCAACACTTGATTGACTCTGATTCTCTTTTATGATGAGCTTTTATTTCAAAAAAATAAACAAGAAATCAATAAACAGTTCCATTAAATTTCCCAACAAATCTTGAAAATAAGACAAGAACATTTTATTATTTGTTTTACAAACTTCAATAATTAAAGTTATTAAAAGACCTGCAATTTGCACATAACAAGAATATTAAAAGTATAGCGGCACATTATAATTTCCTAATTGTTGGAATACCTTGATAAAGACAGGGCTGACGGTCAAAACGTTGTCAGTAATAACTGACATGGCATTTTAATGTTCTTCTCACTACCGCACCTCCTTCATTGAACACCAACATCTGAGAAACCCAATATTAAACAGAAAAAAAATTGCCTGGTGTAAAAACGACATTAAGAAAATCACCAGTCCTATTTTAATCATACAAAAAAGGTATGGGAAAAACTTGTTAAAATTTTTTTGGCGATAACTTTTATTTAAACTATTTCTTTTCTACAACACATTTTTGATATTCTTCTACACATTTATTAGAAACGGAAGAAAGTGAAGAACTGCGCAAAAAACTTTTTTTATTTTTCATCACAATTTGGAAGTTTTCTCTTTATACTTGCTCGGTGTAACATTTCGATATCAGTCAACTACAAATAAAAACTAAAAAGTTTCAAAACTTTGGCTTAATCATTTTCTTGTTAATATGTTTGTTATATCCCAAAGATAAGCTATCCAAAAGAAATCGAATTCCAAATGTTTATTTATATTAACTTAAATACTTGCAAAGATCGGCTAATGAAATGGTTAAATATATATATATGCCGAATCGACATCTTTCAAATGTACTTTTTAGAGCTCATTACGTCAAGGAATGAAAATCTTAGAACAACAATCCAATATACCAAAGAGCAAAAAAGTTAAGAACATTTTAATGTACGCGAAGTGCTGCTGCTGGCGCCCTCTACAATGTACATCAAAACTGTGATTAGATTTAGATTTCTCGTGCTAAAAAACTGCTGAATACCAAATTTCGTTAATATCGTGCTTTTATTAAGGGAAATATTACCAACAAACTTTTCAAAAATTATGACTTTGACACACTGTAACTTTTTTTGCATGCACATTTGTACTGAGGTAAGTTAGGATCAATCGAGTTATTTTTAGCCCCAGAATATGTGGTTTAATTTATGACTTACCTTTTTGTTACACCCTGTATAACGCCTGTTAGAATTAAGCTTGTAGAAGAGAAAGAAAGAAAGAGAAAAAGGAAGCGCATAAACGACATTAAGAAGTGACGAATTGAATCATAAATAATAATTACAATTTTGCAATTCTTTTAATTAAAATTGCAAAAAGATGTCACTTCAGCGACCATTTTTGAAGAGGTTTTAATTAAGGGTTCATGTTGGTCATGTTTATTGGTTCAGTTTCAGTTTCATACATGTTTATTTGCTACTTCAATTTAACAATTTTTATAGCTTAATCCTAAATGACAAAAAATACTTAAATAACCCCATTGGATCGGCTTTCAACTTCAGAGTTTCCTCGTCCGTTTATTTCCGATCCTCTGGGCTGACAATTCATTCTAGCTTAACCTAAGATGACATACTTCGGCCTCTTGTGCCTTGGCATGTCATCTACATCGTAATCCCAGAGCCGCGTTATGAGTGGGTTGGGGTGGGCCGCGATGACCGCGTGAAGCGCAGTTGCGGATTGGCGTGCGAAGTCTGCAATCTTAGGGATTTGAAGTTCGTGATGAAGACGATCGTTGCGGAAAAACCATGGGGCGTCTGCGATGATGCGGAGAATCTTGTTTTGAAGAACCTGCAGTTTCGTCGTGTGAGTTTTGGCAGCGTGGAACCAGGCTTCTGCTGCATACATCATGGAGGGGCGGATTACCATTTTATAGATGAGTAGCTTGTTGTCGATGCTGAGTCGGCTGTTGCGGCATAACATCAGGTAGAGATTTGCCAATAGCGCGTTGGCGGTAGTCAGTTTCTGGACGATGTGCGTTTACCAAAGCAACTTCTAGTCTAGGGTCAAGCCGAGGTATTTAACCTCGTTTACCCAAGGGACGTCGTCGCCATTGATGTGCAGTCGGCGTGCGGGCTCGATATTTCTTCGGCTGAAGAAGATCGCCGCGCTTTTGGAAGCGTTGACTTTGATCCGCCAATCTTCGATCCAGGTGCCTAGGGAATCCAGCGCGAGTTGAAGATTTCTCTCAGCTTGTGTGGTGGACCGTAATGTTGTCAAGACGGCGGTGTCGTCGGCGTAAAACGCGTATGTTAATCCGTTGATCTTTGGGATGTCGGCCGTGAAGATGTTATAGAGCAGCGGCGAGAGCGTTGAACCTTGCGGCACCCCGGCGTGCATGCTGCGTTTAGTGGATTTCGAGAATCGAATTTTTATGGCAAAGGATCGTTTACGTAAGAAATTGGCGATGATCCGCGTCATTGAGGTGGAGATGCCAAGACGGTGCATCTTATAGAGCAGGCCGCGATGCCAAACTTTGTCCAACGCTTTCACGATGTCGAGAAAAACGCCTCCGGTAACGTCGCGGTGGTTGAAGCCTTCTGTAATTTGCTCTACTACGCGGAGACCCTTTTGGACTGTGGAATGTTTTCTGTGAAAACCGAACTGTTCTGACGGGATGAGTTGAAGATTGTCGACCTGTTCCTGTAATCTGGCGAGATATATTTTTTCGAATAATTTACCTAGAGTCGGGAGAAGACTGATGGGTCTGTAGTTCTGGGGCATCGTGTGGTCTTTACCGGGTTTCGGTATGACGATAACGTCTGCGGTTTTCCATGCGTCGGGGAAGTGTCTATGTCTTAGACATGCGTTGAAGATCACGTTGATTATCGCGATTCCTTTTTTGGGGAGAAGGTTTTAGATTTTTGATCTCGTCTGTGACTTCTTTGGGAGAAGTGTGGCGTATGTTGTCGTCAGGAATACGTAAGATAGTGTTTCGGACTTCGCGGTGAATGGCGTTTGTACGGCGAAAGTCCTCGTAGTCAGGGTGGTTGGGTTTAAATTGCTGTTTCGAGGTGTCGGCGAAGGTTTCGGCTTTGTCGTCGTCGGTGTATGTTAGTCCGCGGGGTCCGTGAATTGCGGGCATCGTCGGTCGGTTTCGGTTTTTAATAACGTTGACCATTTGCCAAACGCTA
This sequence comes from Abscondita cerata, assembly GCA_030710515.1. NCBI lineage: Eukaryota > Metazoa > Arthropoda > Insecta > Coleoptera > Lampyridae > Abscondita > Abscondita cerata. The sequence continues at coordinate 5,169 of JALBCR010001865.1, forward strand.
TTGTCGAACACGGAGAGAGACCGAAGTTTGTCATTCCAGATAGTATTTCGGTGCTCTAGGATAAGATTACGTACGTTCGTCTGGGCGGCGTTAAGGGCTGTTTTGTCGTTGGGGTGGCGGATTAATTGCCATCTGCGGCGAAGGCGGTTTTGTTGGTTATTATTTGTCGTATATGTTGAGGTAATTGAAGAGGGTCAGCTGTCGTCTTCGTGGTTGTTCTGGTGGCTATGTCAATACATTTCTTCACGAGATCGGTGAGTTTTATAACCGCGTCGTCAGGTCGTGTAAGAGCCTGACGTTGTGAAATAGCGCGATGTCGTTAACGTCCGGTAAACCGTTATCTGGGTGCAGCGTAGGTTCGTACGGCCCGTCAACTACGAGGTTTCGGGTGCTGGCGAAGTCGTGCAGAAGTCGACCGTTTCGGTTTTGCCTTCTGCTGTGCCAGTCTGGATGTTTCGCGTTTAAGTCTCCGGAGAGTATTGTCGGTGTACGAGTGTTAAGTATAGCGTCTAGATCGGTTTCTAGAATGTCTTTGGTGGGCGGATTGTAGGCGGCGCGAGAACTATATCTCCGTTGGCTGCCGTGTTTACCACGATTTGGGTGGCCTCCAGGTTTTCTAGACGTGGCGTCGGGATTCGGTGGTGTGAGATGGAACGCTTGATGAAGATAGCCGTTCCACCAACTCTACCTGTCGTCCGGTTGTCGTTGTACCTAACGTAGTTACGAACTTTGGGATTGTCGCAATTTCGAAGATGCGTTTCGGAAATTAGCGCGACGTCTATGTTTTGTCTATAAAGAAATTCTGAAAACTCTAAGACTTTGTGTTGAAGACCGTTTGAATTCCAAATGGCGACGTGAAGGGAGTTCGGTTTTCTAGGGGGACGTGTGCCCATTATTCGGTTGGTTTATTGGTTCTGTTTTTATATTCTGACTTATCTAAAATAACCACCTTGTTGCCTTTGTCTGGTTTTAAATATTCGCAGTCTTTGTCTATTTAACTTTTGATAATGGGTAACTCATGATTTTTGTTTTAACATTCTTGAGATTTGAAAGCAGCTCAAATAGCTATTTTTGAAAAAAAATTTAGTCTTACCCATCATATGATAAATAATAAACACAGTATAGATTTTACTAGCTTAGAATTAGTTAAGCAAGAAGTAGACTACAGGACATTAAATACAATAGAAAGTTTAATTATCTCCAAAAACAGAAGTATTTAGTTAGATTTAGTTTAACCGATAGTTAATTATATATTTAGAATTAGTCTTCTGCTGAAGATGAAAGCATAACTCTTGAAATACATGTATTAAGATTTAAATAAAACAGTTGTGGTAGAAAAAATATACAGTGTTTATGTTATTTATTAACCACAGTATCATATTCAAGTTATTGTTCCAATGAAGCAAAACATAACATCTATATCAATCCTCAGAGTCTTTTCACTACTGTCACTTTCTAAATTTGTAATGTGTAACATTGTCAAAGTGAATTTTCCAATACTACCAACTATTTTTGAATTATGCCTTTAGTGCGTGATTTGTATTGTTGTTACTATTGATAATAATGCATTGCGCCCCATCTGTTCATAGTTTTATCACGTCCAATATGTTTTCTGTAGTCGTAGGTCTTAGTATTCATAATCATATTCATATTCATTTATTTATTTCAAATAAAGTTACTTGTACAAAATAAAATATACAGAGTGCTCAGTTGAAAACGTCAAAAAGAAAAAAAATCAATGTTATATTTAAAGTTACATACTAATTGCTGTACAGAATTTCTGCTAGATTGTAAGGTTCTATTTTCACTTTAATCTCCCTAGTGCTTGGATTATTGCGAAATTTTTTAGTGAACGAATTTTTGATTTCCGAGTTGCAGACGAGGGAAAATTTTCTTAAATAGTTTGCTAAATTCTTAATTCATGCACGTGGGGATTCAGTAGAAAATTTCACGACCAAAAATAAATTTAAAATAATATTAATATGAACATAATTTGACAATAAAGTACTTAATCGTATGTCACATAAAATTAAAAAGTAAGTTGGCTAAGAATTTTTGTGACAGATAACCAATAATTTGTCAACGTGTTTCAAGAGCAAGCAAAATGTCCGTTTTGGTTATGAAAACCAAGAAAATTTTAAGAAGGAAGTAGTAAACTTAGTGCCGGAACACAAGGAGATGTAGAGAAAGTGTATGGAAACAGTTTATTCAATTTTGTGTGCGGAAAAGGGTTATGAGATTAACAACCCGTCTATTTCAGTCAAAGAGCTTTGTCGGTGAATAATATTGTATGTTAAATTAAAAGAGAAATTAAATATTACGTTATTTTAGTTTTACGGGTTTCACTCTTGTATTTTGTTATTTGCCAGAATAAGATAAATAATATTTATTATTTTTAACACTAAAACGTCATATGTTTCTTGACAAATATTTTCACTTATTAAAGAATTTGCCGGGGTACCCTAGAAGCAAATATTTCCGGAAAAATTTTAGTTGTCATGGTAATCGAGTAAAATATAGAGTTTTTGATTAAGGTTATAAACATGTAGTCGTGAAATTTCCAACAAAATTCCATGAACATTTTTTTACAAATAACTTAAATCTATTTTTCTATTTTGGTCAACACAGAGCTATAAAAGCACCCAAATGAGTTCTTTTATAGAAATTTGGGTTCTTTTATAGAAATAGAACATTTTTTTTTGTAACACTGATAACGTCAAGATGTCATTCATTACCTTTGGTGTGCATTAATTTAAATCGTAATTAATGTTCAGTAGATTTATTTATCTACTTATTTTTATTTCCACTCATTTTTTTAATGAAACATATGATAAATGTATTAATTAAACTTAAACTAGCATATAAACCAAAGTTTAATGTAAATATTGCCACCTTAGCAATTACACTTCAAAATTCCCTAAATTTTAAAAACTCATGAAATTTTATTTTAAAATCAATCTGAAAAGCTCAAAATAGAAAAAAATAGTATAAAGAATTTGTTTCAGAAGGTATTTTAGCGATTCGTACTTTCGTGTCTTCTAAACTACTTCTTTAATATACTATTATATACATACTTTTAAGCTAATTGAAAAACTGTTTAATAGTTTTATTGCTTGATAATTAGGTGAATTTCGGAGGAAGTTAAAGTATGTTTTAGGATAAAAGAAACAGTAACTCCTTTTATTATAATTTTGCAGTTGGTTATTTAATTACTCGTTTGTTCGTCAAATGAAAAACTGTGTGTCATCTAATTATTTATTTATATACTTAACAATTTTAATTATTAACGTCTATATGTTAATTTTAATTATATGTCGTCTTTTTTTAATTGTGAGTTCCACTAAAGGAATCAACATCGCCGTCAATCTAAAATCCGGATTAGAGGAATTTTATATTTTTGAATCCCAGAAAATTACTTCGTACTGCATCACTGAAACAGAAGTTACCATAGCATTCCATAAGGAAGATAACTTTTAATGACTCGCATACCATAACATATTTTATTTAATTTTAAGTATATGGTATCAATTGGACTGTCCAGTTTAGATTGTTATCAATCGTCACTCCTAGGAATTTAAGAGTGATGGACACATTAATTAAACAACTGTTTAATGTTATGCTGTTACTAGTTATTTGGCAATTACCGAAAATGAAAACATTGGTTTTGTCTTTATTAAGAACTAATTTATTTGAGGAAAACCAGTTGGTAAGATCTTTCATTGTGTGTGAGCAAACATTTACGGCTTTATTCACATCCACTTCTCCGATCACTAAACTAGTATCGTCAGCATAATTCACAATTTTCATTTTCGCACCTACAGCACTCTCCACTCAGTCATTGATGTAGATGACAATGAGTATGGGACCTATCATGCTACCTTGAGGTATCTCCATATCCAGAAACTTAAGCTAAAATAAATAGTTTAAAGACTCCGTTTTAAGAACTACTTGTTGTTGTCGATTCTTTAGGTATGACTCAACCAGTCATACTCCATAGTAATGTAGATTCTCTAGAAGTATGCCGTGATCTAAGGTGTCATAAGCTTTTGATAGATCTATGCACAACTCCAAGTGTTAGTATTTTTTTTCTAAATTTTCTAGCACTGAGTTTAAGAAACTATCGATTGCTGTTACTGTAGACCTTCCTTTGATATACCCATACTGATTCGCAGCTATCAAACTTCATGTAGTCAGAATGTGATTAGTCTACTGCATACTACAAGTTCAAAAAGCTTCAGAAACTAGGAGGATGCTAATGGGTCAAAAATTTTCAACTTCATTTGAATTTCCTTTCTTGAATACAGGTGTTATTGTGCCAATCTTCAGCTGATCAAGAAAAAGTCTGGCCTTCAACATATATACTCAGTATACTATTGGCTCGGAGTAATAAACCTGTCAGAATTATCGAATCTCCCGTATTGCAGTGGCGTAGGTACCTGATACGTTTGGAAAATATACATATTTTTAGTAGGTAAATATATTATAATAGTAAAATCTACCTTGATATGAATTATTATGTGGTTTCTTTTATTGTTTCAATCCTTACTTTGTGGAATCTATTTTTCATAGTAAATAATTTAATTCAGCAATATTCCACCGTTTAATAAGATATAAATAGATACAAAACTTTTGTAAAACACAGTATTTGAATATAAAATTAAACTCTAAAATCGATAAATGACAAATGTGTCGTTTCTCAATTTGTCTATTTTAAATTTTAATTTTATATAGGTACGTATACTGAGTTTTACAAAAGTTATGAATCTATTTGTATCTTATTAAACTGTGGAATATTTCAAAAAAATTATTTACTATTATGTGGTTTGTTTCTTATTATTACAATTAAGAATCGATATAGCTAAATAAAGTAATTTTAAAACAATTATTCTTTAGCGTCAAAATGTGTGTTGGATTATCTATCATCAGGTAAAGTGGGGTCGTTAGCGCAGTCATTACGGCAGACGGGTTGTAATTTCTGCGAAAGATTACAGATAATTAGTTGTTTGACCGAAGGGCTTCGTATACTTTCTAAATGAAAAATATGTTTAGTTTGTTATTAGCAATGAATCGGCTTGTTTGTTTGTTTGTGTGTTAGTGCAAATAATTTTGAAATGGAAAACTTTTCACCAGCAAAACGTGTTAAAAGTGGTGCGTTATCTGCTAATGAAAAAATTATAATTTTAAATGTGCATGACGCTGTTCGATGTCAACACCCTGCAAAAAGTGTCGATGATATTGTAGGATTATGTTCTGCAATGACGGGAATATCAAAATCCACCATTTATAAACTAGTGAGGGAAAGAAAAATTTGGGACAAGTGCTTCACCCACTTCCATCTCCTGGTCGGCGCCCGATGGAATTAGATGATGCAATGAGGAATTCTGTCCGTAGAAAGGTTCACTCGTTCTACTTACGGAAAGAGATTCCTACAATCGATAAGATTTTACTAGCAGTAAATGAGGATGAAAATCTACCCCAAATGAGTCGTAGAACACTGTGGAAACTTCTTCGCAAGTTGAAGTTTACTTGGGAGAAGATAAATAGAAGATCCGTTTTAATTGAAAACAAGAGATTATTACATGGAGGAGAAATTATCTTCGGGAAATAAGAAAATATAGGCGTGAAGGCAGGCGTATATTCTATTTGGATGAAACCTGGATCAATGCAGGACATACCGTAAAAAAACATGGCATGATAATACCGTTACGAGTGCTCGACAAGGATTTATAGAAGGGCTATCGACAGGATTTCGACCGCCTTCTGGGAAAGGAACACGGTTAATTATTACTCATATTGGCAATGAAGATGGCTTTGTAGATGGTGGTTTGTTAGAATTCGAATCAAAGAAAACTGGCGACTACCACGAAGACATGAATGCTAATGTGTTTGAAGAATATTTTGAGCAGATGCTAGATTTGATACCCCAAGGATCTATAATAGTTATGGACAACGCCAGCTACCACTCACGAAGATACGAAAATTTACCTACCAGCGCTTGGAGGAAAGCAGAAATTATAGATTGGTTATCTGTTAAGAATATAACTTTTGAGGATGACATGGTGAAAAGAGAATTATTGGATATTGTTAAAGTTCATAAGAATAAGTATATACGTCATGTTATTGACGAAATGGCAAAGAATCGGGGCATTGAAGTACTGCGTTTACCACCTTACCATTGTGAGCTGAATCCTATAGAGTTGGTTTGGGCTCAAGTAAAAGGTGACGTCGCTCGTAACAATACCACTTTTAAACTCGACGACGTGAAAAACTTCTGGAAAATGCATTAAACAAAGTAACACCTGAAAGATGGAAGAACTGTGTATCTCATGTCGTTAAGGAAGAAGACAAATGTTGGCAACTGGATAATTTAGTAGAGATAACATTGGAGCCAATTATTATATCAGTAAACACACAAGACAGCGATTCTGATTCCGAAATGGAAATTTCAGACGAGGAAGAAAGTTAAATGACCAAGCGTAATGTGCCTGAAACAGTGTTCTACTCTCTAAACACCATTTATTGTAACCATGAGTGAGTATTGTCAGTTATTTTTAAATATACCTATTTTACCTACTAATGTCTTGTTATTTAAATGAACATTTTTATGCCTGTTACTTTTATCTATTCATTTTGATAAGTTTCCATGACAACCACATAATTTTATAATTGAGCCAAATTTACTTTTTGATGCCTAAAAATCGGTCCCCGCAAATTAATTGTAATTGTAATAAATGTACTGACGATATCTGCATTACTATTTTATTTTATATTTATGTCATATATTATTTATATGTTATTTATTTTATTTGTATAGTAGATCACATTACAAATTTTACTTCTTACGTATTATATACCATTATTTTTGTATCTTGGTATAATACCCACATCTACGGCTATGATTCTCGTTTCGTCAGTACCTGGGCTGATGGCAACGTGTTTACACAGATTAAACTATTGTTCTCAGACCCTAGATGGGTCGATATGCTGCAAGAGCGGCACAATGATCGTATTTTGGTTAGAATTTATTGGTTTTACTTAACCGTAGAAGTACCGCTTTCACAAGAAAATAAAGAATTATTTCAAGCAATTATGATTTATTACTCCGCGCCAATAGTATACAGACTTTATTTTTTAATTATTATAAACAATTTTTTTATTAAAAAATTAATTACTTTTTTTAAATTTTAAAAAAATTGTTTTTTTTTTTTTTTTTTTTTTAATTTTTTAAATTTTTTTTTTTTTTTTTTTTTTTTTTTTTTTTTTTTTTTTTTTTTTTTTTTTTTTTTTTTTTTTTTTTTTTTTTTTTTTTTTTTTTTTTTTTTTTTTTTTTTTTTTTAAGTAAAAAAAAAATTTTGTAACTGCTGTCAATAATACCTCATATATGATCAATTGGATTTTTTTTTTTTTAAAATACAGTCGTATGGGGATAATCGTACTACTTTATGTCCATAATGATCCTCTAACAACATCAAAGACCAACTTTTGTTGTTTAGGGCTTAATACTTTCATAACTCACTAATTTGTTTGTAGAGCTGATGTAGACTTTATTAAAGTACAAGGTTTGAGTTCTATGTGAAAGGAATTATTACAAAAAATTAATGAATTAATTAAGCCCTTAGCCTTTGGAGTGAAGGAAATGAAAAACTTGGCAGACTAGTTTTTTTAAGTGGAAATACTTCGTTTGTTTTGCGAGGAATCTGTAGAAGTAATTAATGACATTGGTATTTGTTTAAAAATGATAACTAGCTCCGATTGTTGAAAGAGTGAATGAGGAAACGTTCCTCTAGCATCCATATGGTAAAGCTTTTCAGTCTGTAATATTTTTTTTTTTTAAATTTACTGTAACGTTTTTATTAAATACTTATAAACATTTGTAACATTATGATAAAATAATACGCTTTTTTACATATATTCGCAATTTAGAATTGTTCGTTCCATAACATGTCTGTGTAAGAAAGAACAAGGTTTTAAGATATCAAAATTTTGAATAACAATTTTATTACTTATTTATAGGTTGTGCAGTGGCGTTTCAACTTTCAACCGCATTGTTATTTTTTATGTATTTAAATGCGTATCATTCGCTTTTTTATTAGTTGACGTATTTTATTTGTATGTATTTTTGTTAACATTTCAGAACCAGTTAGAGTAGGCGTGTCAAAGATACATTTCAACCGCAACAAAAATTTTGTACTTTACTGGATGTCGATACCATAACATGACTTCACCATTTAGGTGGCTATAAATTCCACACTTTAGATCCTTCGATGACTTTATTATTCTTTTAAAGGACCTCTATTGAATGGCTGCTATTCAATGTTTGAAGTCGGTTATTTCTTTACAACTTTATTTAAAATTCGATTTAGTTAAATTGAGCATTGTTTTAATGTAGGTGTAAATGATACCGACATGTCATGTTCTGCATATTAATTAAGCGTTTGTTAGCCATATAATGTCTTTTACGCTCTTTTATTGTATGCGTTTTCTACCTCGCTCGCTTAGTAGAAATTAATTCGATTTAACTTTTTTTTGGTTTAATTTGATCCAAGAAATTTCCATATCGCACTACATTAAGTTAGTGGGTGTGACTAAGAATTTCTATTGTCTTAACTCGGCCAAGATGCATAATCCATGCCCAGGTGTTTTGAATTTGTTCTTGTGTCATTGCAAAAAAGCGCGTCTGCAAAAATGCTTTTGTTTACTTATTAAGATACAATTAAGTGATTAAATTTAAAGCAAAAACCTTGAATAAGATATTTTCAACACGCAGGACGTTTCAAGGCGGCGTCTTTGTAATTTAATATTTATACAGCGTAAAAGCGCATTTCCCTTTTCTAATGCAGATATTTCGGCCTTACAGCAAATGATGCAATTTCCATCCGTATCAGTTTCAAAATCGCTTACTTCAAAAGTTATTTTGTAAAAACTCAAACATTTATTGTAGCTAATCTATATACTTAAAATGCATCTTCTTTCTTATATGAATATTAAGTAGGAGCGTGTCTTTAAACAAGCAATGCAACGTCATTTCGTATGTCCACAGCTATAAGTTTATTGAGTTAACTGAGGTTTGATCTTAGTTTTGCTTACTTTCGTCACGCACGCTTGCCTTAATTTTTCAATAGTTTTTTCTTAATTTTTTAAGGATCCTCTTTTTTGTTGATGAATGAAGCAGCTTCCGATTAAAGATTTTTAAGGTTCCGATGTTGTTGTGGTAGCGCGTGCCATACTTCACAGAATGCCGGCACAGTCGTCGTGCCAAGAGATAACAGCTGGATATAGAAGTAAAAGATACAGTACGCTGACCGACCGCAACCTCTCAGCTGTGTTTACCCCTATCTGATGGCAGGCAAAAATAAAAGTAATGTAACTGTTCTTCCACGATAACACAGAACTAAATTTCTTCTTTATTCGCATACACTTTGCCTAAGAAAACCATTAAAAGACGGAACTCCGAGTAAAAATGATTTAACAACATGTTTCACGCGCGATTATATTCATACTTTGCAAGAATAAATTTATGTGATTTGTAATTTATAGATTATTATTTTGTGATAAGAAAAAACAGCATAAATGTAAGCAAACAAATTACGTTAAAAGAGATGGCGGAAATGGTTTTCAAAAAAACTCATCAAGTATTGGTTTTTTAGTGTGAATGAATTTTTTGTGCAATAAAAATTAAAAAAAAAACATTTCTCTTAATTCTATACAGCGTTCCCACGAAAGTTCCCGGAAAATGGAATTTTTTTTATTATATAGATTGTTTTTTTGTGTAAAAGTTCTGCTTCATCCAAAACCGTTAAAACATCAAAGACATTATTGTTCGGATTAAAGTTACACGAGGGAAATCGAAAAATTTTATTTTGTTGAAATTTCTTTTCGAACAAAAATAAAACTGTTATGTGAAATGTGATTTTTCATGTGGCCTGTAGTAGGCCGGGAAAACAAAAATAGTACATATTAAAATGTAGGTGATACTTACAAAACCTACAGAAATTATAAATTATATTTCACATGTTAATTTAAAACCTTGTTAACACAATACAAACCAAAATTTGTTCATACGCTCAAACTCAGAGATATAATATCTCGATTCAAGTTTTGGGAGGTCCGTAAAGCTGCACCCCCATATCAACTATTTTGAAACTAAAGGGCTAGGAATTATGTACTTTTTATGTGCTAATTTTGTTCCGACGTTAAAGATTTTGTAATCAAATTAGGCATATTTTGTTGTTGAAATGTGGGGGGTGTGGCTTGGGTAAAAGCTACACCCACCATACCAGAAATCATTGAAAGGGTGGTCCAATAGCAAAAAGAAAAGTACAGGAATTATGTACTTTTTATGTGCTAGGAGATGAGACAAGTCTTGGTACGGTAAAGTCATCTACTACGAAGATATGGGGAATGAAAACTTTATCGATTCTAAGCGTCTAGTGATATACATACGATATGATGTAACGACACCAAGTGATAAATATATAGTGATGAGGAGAAATGTGGTGAGCAATAATGCTGAAGATAAATGTTTTATTAATTAATTTAATCTCCTGGCACTTTAAGTGAATTTTGTACCGCAAAAACTCTTCCAGTAATAAGTACCGAAAGAGGAAAAATCGCGATTTGTTATACTTCTTTGTCGGTAATATGGTATTTAAAATTATGTACCCCTGATTTCAAAGCGTCATCATATTTTACTATTGATAAGCTATCTTTTGGTACTATGTCTGAATTTTGTACCAAAAAACTCTTGCATTAATAGGCTCTTAGTGTTTGTGTAAAAATAAATCAAATAAGGTTAAGTAAACGTGCAGGAGCTGGACAAACCGTAATAAGAAAGTATGTTTCTGTTTTCAATTTTTATGTAACAGATATTTTTTTTCAAATTTTGCACCATAGGTGTTTCTAATTCAAACGAATACATGTAGGATTTGTTAAGCGCCACTTTGTTAGCCATTCTTTATTTCTCTCTTTTCACAAATCTTTTTTTTTCTTTGGTGTGTTGAGCATGTGGGTTCATGTTTGTGAGATAGAAAGTAGCACATTTGTTTACAGTGACAAAAGCCTTGACGACGTAAAAAAGGACTTTCTTTACTGGTCGTGACTGTGAATACACTTACTAGCTTTTACTAAATAAATTGAATTATTTTTAAAAACAATTTCCTAACGCTACCGACCAGGAAATAAATATTCGGCTTCCCTGTTTTTATCAACTACAAAAGCGCATAGGAAACAATCCAGCAGATGTAATCACAGCTACACAACCAATAATAGGTATACTGTTCTCAAAATATTGAATTATTTTGTAATTGCTATTACCGTACTCATTGCATTAAGTTTGCTAGTACAATTGAATTTAAAGAGAATATTAATTGGGTTTCTATTTTTTGCATCTCGGAGGCAAACTTTATGTTCATATTAAGATACAGTTTTGAGTATGCTCAAAACACATCAGTTTTGACAAGGCATCGACTCAGTCTTATTTATTTCAATATTTAGATAGTTTTGTACGGCCGTATAATTAAAAAATTAATACATTTTACTTACAGGATTGATTTCATTGAAGAGGAAATCTGAATTACGATTATAATTTAATATTTTATTTTGTAGTTTATTCGTATGGTATATTTTAAATATTGTATTGTGATGTAAGTGTTATGTATGGTGCCCCAAAAGATCAATATAAACTTCAATTGTGTGGTAACAAAACCGTGTGCAATTGTGGATTAGTTCGTCTTGGCAAAACATTTGCTTCAAGGTTTAGGAAACCACTTAAACCTAAACATGCCAACCCGTACCCACCCTAGTGGGTAATATGTAATAATATTAATTAAGTGTGTAAACATTATAAAAGGTAAATAAAAACATAAAATATAACAGCATTGCATGACAACATATAATGAACCCGTCCAAGCGCCAGTCACGAGAATGACGAAAAAAATAGTACGTTAAAGAAATAGCAAAACAAAAATAATGGAAAACAGATAATCAAGGCAAGAATATAAAAATATTGCTGAACTTCAGATGTCCTTTAGATTCGTAAGCCATAATATAGCTAACTCCGTTAAATTATATATGTTTGGAAACCCTCCTTTAAACTTTGTTAATTGACAATCCTCTAAAATATGTGTAACGGTCTCTAATTTGTTTCCACAGTCACAATTCGGATTAGAAATTGTGCCCCATTTAAACAATATAGAGTTGCACTTTGAATGGCTTGTTCTTATGCGATTTGCTTTTGACCAAATTCTTCTTTTTTGATCAAAGCCCGGGACTTCTCTTGTTGGAAAAAGTAAGAGCCGATAAATCCTCGCGCCGACATCTCAGCCCATACGGTCACTTTAGGCGAATGTAGGGGTTTCTAATGTTTGTGTTTCGGATTCGTTGCACTGCAGTATAGGCAGTTCTGCTTATTTACGTGGCCATTAAGATGAAAATGAGCTTCATCCGAAAACAAAATGTTGGTAAACGTTGAAAATTGCTCAATCACCTGATTTACGAATTTTCTACGCGCTACAGTCACCGAATTACCGTTTTTGTAAAACTCTCGCACGCACAACGCGCGGTCTGCTCTCAAGAAACGCTCTATAGCAATTGAATTCCCAAGAGCCAAACTCCTGATTGACAACCCCCGCGCCCCTCGGATACATTGCGTTCACGAAGTAAGATAAATAAATATAAAATTTATTTTAAAATACCTATTATTACAAAGAACAGGCAGCCAATCTAGAGGAGTAGATTTAGATTAAACGCAGAGTGCAACTCAACTGAGCATCAATTTTTTGTGTATGATAACTATCCAACTAGACATAATGTTACGTTTTATTTGTAAACAAACTCAATAAGATAGCAGTGGTAGAAGACCTTGCCGGCAGCTCCTCTTAGTCAGAAGTGGCCGTGGGCTTATAGAGGAATCGTTAGGATGAAGGCTTCTACACTGCACAAAGAATTTATAAAGCGCCACCTAGGATTGCGTATAAGAGATCTTCTAGAGCTACTAGGAACTCGTAGACACAGAAACAAACAGTACGTTGGTAAAAATATATATATTATTATAGCGACTAGACTTCAATCAAGACACATAGAAATACTTAGACACACTAATAGATAATATCGTTTAGAGTTAATAACAATATGCAGGTACAAAGTAATAATAACGCACAAGAGTGAGTTAAGAAACGAATAATAATTTTACGCCCAAATAGGTTAGCTGAATTAGAGAATTTTGACAGTCGTAGCACCGATTATTCCATGCAAGCGATTCGCCGAGTTCGCGTGGCAAACAGTGTTATAAATGTACTTGACAACAAATTACGGAAAGTACCGGACCTTGGTTTAAAAGCGCACTAGATTAATCAGATACTTGGAAAGATCTTTCTAGTTTACAACTTCTTTATACTGCGCAAGAGTTATGTTGTTAAATTCACAGCCGTGGTACGTATACATAAAACGCAAATAATGAACGACATGCATAAAAGAATTAACTTAGCTTGTATATATTGAAAGTTTTCAGTGTTCGGACGTTCATAGGCAGATGTCACAGCTTTCGTATCCAGATCCAGTATTTATTATCCAATGAAGAAAAGGAAAAACCAAAATGGACTCCGTTGATAACAGTTGCTGGGCTGCTCACGAAAAACTAGATAACAGGCTTATCTTGGGTGGTGTCCTTGACTAGAAAGAGGTTCTAAGGTAGGGTTAAATTTCAACGTTAATGATAATACCGAACCCAACCTCGTTATTTTATAATTTTTGGTTTATTATCCATGCCAGCATAACCATACTTAATCCATTAATTAATGGATCCTAAGGAGAAAACAGAGCGCATATGAGGAAACCAGCAGATACTAAAAGAAATGAAAAAAAAAGGTGTCTACAATTGATAGAAACCGTGATAGCAAATATTTCATTAAAACAAAAGGAAGTAAAAAACATGAACAGTAGGCGAAAAACGATTTTACTTCAATTTATATTATAGAGCACATGTCTAACTGTTCAAATTATTAGACAAAATTTTCCATGTACACCTTTTACAACGGTCAGCAAATCGGAAATAAAAGTAAGTCTTCCGCGACTGGATAATAAGAAAATTTTCCGTCAAAAGTGAAGACAAATTGTCGGAATCGGCAATCTTAAATAACTAAAATCCCCAGAAAAATTTATAACACAAAAATTCATCTTCAACGCATAAGTGTAAACACGGCTGTCTATACTGTAGAAGAATTTTGCTCTATAAATCAATTTTTAATTTCGAATTTTCGTTTATTTGCGAAATAATACCGTCACAAGAACCTCAATATTCTGCTGTAGAATAAACTAATGCCAATGCAGCTAAACGAAGTGTCTTTGCATCAGCTTCCCAAGTTGTTCCAGCAAATTTTGAATGACATTATTTCTTGTTTTGCATTTATTATTATTATTTTGATGTGTTATGATACAATACTTATGAATTTGTGTATTTGTTTTATGTAATAAATATTGTTTATATTACTTATGTATTAAGAATGTTCTTTTGTAAATATAAAGAAGAAAATAAAAAAAAATCGAATATATTTTTATTTTTATAAATTGATTTACATTATTGTATTATTACAATAATGCATAAATATCATTTTAAATGTTCAGAAAATATTAATAAAAAACTTACTTCAAACATTTAAGTATTTTTTATAAGCTATATAAACATTTGATAAATATTTACTTGAAATGTTTATTTCAAATATTTTGTATATGTTTACCTAAAATATTTAACAAATATTTTCCTAGGATATTTTTTAATAACAAATATGTTACATTTACATAATAGTTTGTGCTGCTTGGGTACTTAATATTGATCCCTCTTAATTCGGATACACGTCCTACGTATACAGTTGTCCACAACATTTTTTAATTATTGTAAGCTATTGGAATATCTCATCCCTTAAGTACTCAAATTCTAATACAATAATAAAAATAATTTTAATAAAGTTGATTATTGAGGACAATAAAAACTAATTTAAAAATAACAGCTTTTCATTTGTCAAAAAAAATATTTTTAATCTTCTAAAAACCCCAAACCTACTATTGTTAAGTCGAAAATAAGTACAAATAAAAAATATAATTGAAAGTTGTTTATGTACCCTATACATTACAAAAACACTGGTTCGACGGCGTTTTGCTCTATTGTTATACAAATAGAAATCTTCTTAAAAAGTAACGGATGGACCACCCACATATTTACATAAAATACAGTTTAGTAGATGTCAACCTGCCCAATTTCAATTTTAAATAGCCTTGAAAACCGACGCTATTGTTCAAGTTATGTTTTGTTTAGGTAGTATTGCGAATCATATACGTTTTTAACACAAGACGTGGCGTTTCTATAATTACGATTGAATAAAACTTTTAAATCGTTGTAGGTAGACAAATCTAACTCGTGAATCATATGTAATGCAAAGAAATGTTAATTGTGCTTCTAATTTCCGCTTTCCAAAACTAAGCAATAAAAAAAAAACGTTTCAGGTATAAAGGTTTTAACCTTTTAAGTGCAGGTTATTAAATCTTTCTTCGATTTAAAAATAAATCTAAATCACTCTTCAGTATTTTATTTTTCATTAGTAGAAGTTGACAGTTCAAACATTTTACGTAATATCAAAAAGTGTTCGTTTTTTTTTATAATCCAAAAGCCTATTATGATGCAAAATTACTAAACGACGAACATTTATATATACGTTTCTATAAAAAAAAGTTGATCCAAATCACCTAAAAATTTGGATAAATGCCAAAGTTTTTCAATAATCTTGATTGAGTTTTGAAGTATAAAATATAAGATTCGATTTGCCGCCGAACTAAAATAATTTAAATGTTAGTTGGTGTTTATTCAGCGAGAAAAACATTTTAAATATTTTCGTGGTGACTATCGTTTACGTATTAAGCATAAATTAATAAAAAAAAAAATTTTGATAAATTACATATTTAGATAGTCCCTGAATTGCTCAATTATCCAAATACAATGATTAAAACATTAAAATCCTCAGGAAATTGTTCATTCATGTTACTATCGAATAAATTTCTATAAAATTATCATTGAAACAACTGAAACTCAAATTAATATGTATGATATGCAAATAAAATAAATCCCACGTAAAAAAAGCATTTAATTCGAGCCACTAGCTTTCGATTTTAAAAAATGGAACCATTAATAACAGTAGGATTGATTAAAATATAATTTGAGATAAAACCGAATGAAAATATTCCATCCAGACGGATTAAAGTACTTGATCCAAAAACTTGTCTATTAGTAGAATAATAAAATAAAAAACCTATTTTAGTGTAAGAAATCCAATTAGAATACATACATTTACATAACTTTAAAGGTTTATCAGTTTGAAGTAGAGTAACATCATTCTTCTCGTAAAATACAAACTGAATTAAATGGAAGACATAAACGATAATAAAACTATACTAAACAATTGGAATGTCAAGTAAAGATAGTAAGTAAAGAGTCTTATTTATGATCGAAATGTGCATTCCACAACAGGCGATCCAGATAGTCAAGGATTGATAAATTAAATGTTGCTATATAACACAATTTTAATATACACACGTGTGGGTGAAGGCGTTACCGAACACTTCATTGCTGATATCAAGAGAAGAAAAAATTCCTTTATATGAGTTTTAAATTGTTTTAAGAGGTAATACACGTGTGACAGTTTTCTTATAAATGACATGAAGTTTTCTACCCGAATGTTTATACCACTACCAATGGGTTGAAGGTTGAAATCATTTAAAAATTGATTTCTTGTCCTGTATTTTGATTGCAACACATAATTAAATTCATTAAACTACTTTCAACGTAAATATTTTCTTTAATGTACCTACCAAATTTCCCAAAAGCATGTATCTATATTTCACAACTGAGTGAGTAAACACGCATTCATTATAATTATTAATCATCATGTTATTGTTATTTTTTCGTGCCGGTAATCAAATTATGTAAACGATTTCTTCGAATTAGTAACTATTTATCATAAATACTAATGCAATGTGAGTCAAGAGGAAGTTGGTGGTATTTAGAAAAATTGTTTGAAAACCGCTACGGTGACACGACATATCGTAACGTTAAAATTGTATCATCAACAGTTATTAACGGAGAAAGTTGGTAACACCGACAGTTTGTCGTTATCACTATTCATAACGGCATAATTCGTAACGCCAAGACTTTAATCCTTTGTTTATTCTACTTTAACTAAATTTAAATTTTAAAGTAAAAACACGGAAACATAATAAAGTCATCAAAATGGTTTAATGGCATTATTGTTTAAATTTATATTAACCTACATACCCCAGAATTTATGTGCTTTAAGAATGGCAGAAAATTGACGTAAAGGATCTTGTAGCAGTTGGTATCATAGCTCCTGTGGGCTGAAAACTCCCGGGTCTCACATATTAGTTTTATTGCATTTACCTCATCTTCAGTTAGTCCTAACCTTCAAAAGACAGCTGTTAAAATTTCATAACATTCTATTCATTAGTTTATTTTCAAAACAATGGATCAAAAACAATTTTGTGTTTTAATTTTAGACTGCTTCTTGGTGAGAAAAAATAGACGTTTGTTGGCTGACTTCAAACGTGGTCGTAGAAACGCCAATAATGCAGAACGCAGTGGACGTCCAAATAGGGCGGTAACACCAACAAACATAAAAATCTACAAAATTGTTTTGAATGATCGGAAAGTGAAGTTGCGCGAGGTAGCTGATATCGTAATGATATCAAAAAAACGTGTTGGCTTAATATTGCGTGAGCATTTGTCCATGAAAAAGCTCAGTTTAAAGTAGATGTCGCGTGTGCTCACTGTTGACCAGAAATGAGCAGTGTTTGGCCATGTTTAAACGTAAAAAATCGGAATTTTTGCGTTGATTGGTGACGATGGATAAAACATGGATCCATCACTTCACCTCGGAATCAAAACTATTGTTATCTGAGTGGACAGCAACTGGTGAACCTCGTCCAAAGCGCCCAAAAACAACAATCAGCTGGAAAGGTTATGGCTTCGGTATTTTGAGATGTACGTGGTATAATATTCACGACTATCTTGAGAACGGAAATACCATCAACAGTGAATATTATATACCGTTATTAAAGTGTTTGAAGGCCAAATTGCAAATAAGCGGCCGCATATAGCAAAGAAAAAAAAATTGTTTCATCAAGACAACGCACCGTGTCAAAATTCAATCAAAACAATAGCAAAACTACTTGAATTGAACTTAGAATTGCTCCCACATCCACCGTATTCTCCAGATTTGGCTCCCAGCGACTACTGGCCGTTTTCAGATCTTAAAAAAATGGTCGCCGGTACGAAATTTTGCTCAAATAAAGTGGTTATTGCTGTATCTGAGGCCTATTTTGAGGCAAAAAATAAATTGTTCTACAAATGTGGTACTGAAATGTTAGATCGGCACTGGAATGATTGTGTTGCTCTTGGTGGAGATTATATTAGTGAATAAAGCCAATTTTGATCAAAAAAAAACTTATTTTGTTTGTTAGGCCCGGGACTTTTCAGCCCATATGTTATAGCTGAAGATAAAAAAAAAATTGTGGCAATTACTGGCAGTGCAAAACTTGCCTACCCGACCCAGTCCTAGAACTATCATCAGAATCTTATCAAACCAACAGAAAAACACCAAAAACTGCACCAAAAACTTGACTCGGACACGTGTTTCAACAGTTAAGCTGTTATCATCAGCGATACCGATACTGTTACCATAAATAATATTATTAACTATATATTATATAAATCGTTATGTTCCATCAAAATATATATACTCCAGTTCCTATCCAATTGGGTATAATAGAAGAATAATAAAATTAATTATTGATAAGAAAACAGCTCATAAGAAATATAAACAATCTATAAATTTGAAAGATTACGATATATTTTGTGAATTGCGTGCTGAATGTAAAAATCTCAGCACTCATCTTTATAAACAGTACATCAGAAACCTAGAATCCAATATACAATCGAACCCACAAAGATTTTGAAAGCACGTAAATCAGTTAAAAAACAATTATTCGTTACCACTGAATTCATTCATTTTCAATAATTATTCAGATACCGTTATTTATTTTCAGATTTCTTTCAAAGTATTTACGTACAAGATCATCAATCTACGATTCATAGTTTTACCAGTGTTTCTAATAACGTAATAAATGTTGACCATAACATCAGTGTGAATATGATTTTCCATAAAATAAATTTTTTAAACTCGTCTTCCTCTACCGGTCCAGATTTTATTCCAAAGTTATTTTAAAAATTTATGTATTTTCTCACCCAATTTATAAAAATGGCGATAAGTCTAATATAGCCAATTACAGTAGAGTTTATTTACAATCATCTATTCCTATTTGACAAAATTGTGGCTAAAAAATTATCTTGGGTTTCAAAAATATTATATCAGAGATACACCATGATTTCAAGGATAAACGGTCAACTACTACAAATTTCTTACTCTATCATTCAATATTAATAAAATATATGCAGGAACACTTTCAAATTAATTCCATATACACTGATTTTTCCAAAGCTTTCGATAGAGTAAACTATCGTATTCTTATCAAAAATTAGTTACTTTAGGATTTCCACGTAGCACTTAAATTGGATAAAAAGGTTTTTAACAAATAGATCCCAGTGTGTAAGTTGTTTTAAGGACATTTTCAACCCTATACAATCATACTTTGATGTACCTCAAGGATCACATTGTGGTTCTGGTCTACGACCATTTCTCAGTTCACGACCCCTAATGAATGTATTTTGGAAATACAAGGTGTCCATCTATAAATTGACACACTTTAACAACTTATAACTCGTGAACGGAAGAAGATATTGACAGGTAGTTTTTAATAAACTTCATAAATATACTTTAAGTTTCTGTTAACATTGTTGCCAAATGTAATTTTTTTATGGAAATTGACGAAAAAAAATTAAGTTTTTTGAACCAAAATTGTGAGCTTAGTTTAAATAGGACACCCTATAATTCTTAACATCATTGAAAAGGCCATTTTTGTCCTGTCCAAAAATGTATATATTGTGGTTAACCCCCGTTTTTAGAGAATAATTTATTTTTTATAAAACCATGTCAAGAACTTCTTGCACTAATTAATACAAATCTGACACTTCTGTCAACTGGATTTGCGTTACACAGCACCCTTGATAAATTAATATTATTTATTAAGTCACACTCAGCTTGGTAAGTCAATTTACAAAAACGATAACATTAAATAGAAAATATGTACTAAAAATGCTTAAGATACTCTTTTAAATGATAATTTATCTATAAAAGTTTGCAGAAAATTATTAGAAATACTAGTAGTTTTATTCGACAATTCATATGAATTTGAAAAAGTAATCTTTTAACGAAACTTTTAGACGTGTGAGACCGCTTTAGATAAAAATTGAAATATTCTTAAAACATTCAGTAAAACCGGCGTTTAATACCTTGCCTCATTCTCTAGTTAGAAACGGTTAGAATGTGATCTTTTAGATTTGAAAGTTCTTGGCATGGTTTCATGAAAAGGTAACTTATTCCCTGAAAACGTGGGTTAATGCCAACAAAGTATACATTTTTGGAAAGGACAAGAAATTGCCTTTTCAAGGATGTTAAGAGTTATAGGGTGTCATATTTAAACTAAGCTCACAATTTTGGTTCAAAATCTTAATTTTTTTTTCGTCAATTTCCTTAAAAAAATTACATGTGGCAACTATGTAAAAAGAAACTTGAAGTATATTTATGAAGTTTAGTAAAAACTACCTCTCGATATCTTCTTCCGTTCTCGAGTTCTAAGTTGTTATAATGAGTCAATTTATAGATGAGCACCTTGTATTGTAAAACTCCTCAGTTTTCTCATCAAATTCAGGAAAAAAACGTGCGTCTTCTAGTTATGAATCAGTAGCGTCTTTAACAGAAAGTAACGATATTTTGGATTACTGATTGATTCAAATGAAAAAAACACCCTTTTGTACCAATTTCGGAAAACTTGATTTGAAAAGCATTGATTGCTGCCTTTTTAAAATTAAGTAGGCAAGATTCAGGATTTAGAATTGGATGTCGACCTTTTAATATACATAAAAACCTGTATCTTAGTCTTATTTGGCAGTAACACAAAAACACACAAAAGTGCTACACCGTCAAGTTGAACATGGATACTGTAAAGCTGGAATAATATTTCAGGTACAACTTTGAAAGTTTTGTACGTTAACCAATTTTGATGTGTCAATAATAAGTTTAATAACGTTTTATGTCCAAATAGCAACATCCTATTAGAATCATCAAATCCACTGTCATTAAGTTGGTATATTTCTGAATAAATCAGAAAATTCATGCTGTTTGGAATAGTAGGCACAGCAACTCTATCTTTTGTTTAGCACGCTGAAGAGTTCTTTATATTGAATTTTTTTGGAAGCATTAATTTGAATTTGAAGTTGTTTTTCAGTGTATACAAGTTTAGCTGTTTCTCCAGGAGTTGCATCTGCTGCAAAAGGTTGCACAATATGTGATTGATGTTGGTTGTATTTAATAATATTATCACCGTTTGTATGTACAATTACTTTACACATGTAATTATAACTGTTCCAACATTTCTAATGTACAATTTCAGATTCCGTTACCTGGTTTTGAACAAACTCGAAATTTTTAGTATATACAGGGTTTTCAAACTTAAGTCGGCACTACTGCTAACTTTGTTATTATTAGAGCTACAGAGTCGGTTGAAGAAAAACTAGTAGTATTTGTTTCTCTCATCACTATGGTAAAAACAAAATAAAAATCAAACATCGCGTTCGCGTGTTAGGTCAAATTGTTTCATTTTTTTAAATGGGACACCATGTATACAATACTCTCAATCGATAGGAAATTAAATACTAAACAAAAAGTGTCCCATTATTTTTTATCCTAAAGTTAAAAATGACTTAATTATTTTGGAACTCCCTTATTATTCTTTAAGTAATTAGTTTTCTCAACTGTTGTGCTTTCTGTAGAAGTATAGGATGAGGAAATCAGACTACCATTAAAAAGTTCTGCTGTTTTGCCAACGTTTTGACCGGTTTCGATAAAGACCGGAATAAACCAGTCGAAACGTTGGCAAAACAGCAGATTTTTTTATGGTTGTCTGATTTCTCTCATCCTTATACTCTACAGAAGGCTCAACTGGTTGAGAAAACCAATTAGTTAAAAATGATAGAGCTGTTGATGATTTTTCAAATAAGTTTAAAGTGGCTGTGATTTTACTACTATCGTTTGTGATATAAATGTCATCAGGATTAAAATGTCAAATTGAAGTTTCATTGGTAAACAGTTTACAGCCACTAAAATCGTTTACAGACGGGATCAAAAATGAAATGCCTGGACCAAGAGGGTGACGTTTTTGATGTTTGAATTTTTCTTTTAATATTTACAGACTAAATTAAAATCAACCATATTCTTTCGCTTCATGGATATTCCTCTTTCTTCATTTCATTTACTACTTCTGCTAGATATAACAACCGTGAATTTTGTATGTTGGCCTATCCCTATTACGAAATAATTTTTTTAAGTGTCTGCCGTGACCAAGATTCGAACCACCTCGACCAACGATTTTCCAACTAGTAAACTTGACTACGTTCTTGGCATTACTACTCGATCACTCGCGGGTCTGATATTCCTCCTACTTTCTACTTTATGGTAAGACAAAGTTATAACTAACACAGCCACCTTAACCAATTTGAAAAAGCATCAATAGCTTTGTCATTTTTGACTTCAAGATAAAAAATAATGAAACACTTTTTGTTCAGTATTCAATTTTCTATCGATTAAGAATATTGTATACAGGGCGTCTCATTTGAAAAATGGAACAATTTGACATAATTTGCAAACACGATGTTCGATTTTTATTCTGTTTTGACCATAGTGATGAGAGAAACAAATGGTACTAGTTTGTCTATTCAACCGACCCTATAACTTTAATACTAACAAAGTTAGCAATAGTGCCGACTTAAGTTTGAAAACCCTGTATAAGAGTACGTTTTCCACGCGAACTTGCACCATACATAAGTTCATTTACCATTTCTGAAATTTAGAACACTCTAGATAATATCAAGTATATTACTAATGTTTCTCTTACTAAACATGAGACTTTATATGTTTGAAAACATTCTTCTTCTTAATTAAATCAATCACAAGGGTTATTATTGCATTGGCTAATTTTATATTTTTGTTTTACAGAAAAACATACTTATAATGCAGGAAACATTTATGATTGTTATCCGCTTAAAATTTTACGACTTACTTAATGTAAACAACTAAAGGAATTAACTCTAAATGAAATTCCTGCTATAGGTACATTCGTGGATTTAAATAAAGCCCACACGCTCATTAACAACCATAGCATTTGGACATTCCTATGTCATAAAGTACACTCATGAAATT
Organism: Abscondita cerata; assembly: GCA_030710515.1. Classification (NCBI taxonomy): domain Eukaryota; kingdom Metazoa; phylum Arthropoda; class Insecta; order Coleoptera; family Lampyridae; genus Abscondita; species Abscondita cerata. The sequence goes on from JALBCR010001865.1 coordinate 28,601, forward strand.
TAAAACTTGGACACCACAATTTCTGTAAACAAAAGTTTGCACATTGTGAAGCGGGCTTAAGGGTCTCATTTACAATTCTAACAGCAGGTAGTCTCAGCAGGGGTTATCTTATAGAAGGACTGTAGAATGAATCATTACACTAAGCACGTTTTAGAGAATAGGTAATTTACGTTGCTTACTTAATTTCTTTTTTAAAGAATATATTGAAGGTATTGCTATTTAAACACCACAGCTCGATTAGTTATTGCTTGTAGACGTTTTTTAAATCAAAATTATTAGTGGTGCAGGTAAAGTGTTTATAATTTTGAAGCAAATACTTAATCCTCTAGTGGGTTTATATTGCACGTATTTCAAAAATACAATTAACGAGTATTGTTAGTTGTAATAGGTATTTCCGGGAAAGATCAATGTTGTAATTTCTACATACTTCATTCGAAATTTTGTTTTCATTTATATTATATTACATTAATTTAAACCATTTCTTTTATTTGAGTTTGATATTGAAATATAACAATTTTATTTTTGAAAAACTGATTTAAGTGATGAAGTCAATTAATGTAAAACTAAGTCGTTATTTCAAACATTTTTTGTGAATTTTACCGATTCTCATTAAATTGATTACATCTAAAAGTAATTTATTTCATGTTGTTTGTGTTCGTTCGTTACTTTAAAAACTTAAACCAATTAGCCCTACATAGTTTTGTTTTATTTTTCCAGTAATAATTTAACGGATATTATTTTTTAAGTATTTTTATACTAAATATTATAAATAAAATTTAAAAGTACCTACATTATAATTAAATAGTATTAAGAGATACAGTTTGGCATGATTGCAATAACATCATTGTATCATAATTATAGTACTTAGGTAATCGATATCAATGAAAAAAAAATAAAGAAAGGATTTAACCTTTGTTTTTACGAATTATACTGTTACCAACAGCTGTAATTGCAAACTGTCGATATTACGAAGTGTCGTCGTTACGAATTTATTGTCCTAGTTACGAACGGCGCTGGCCGTTGTTTGTTCCTAGGACGATGAATAACCAAAATATTCAGAACCTAAATGGTACCAACAACTAACGTTGTATAATATTTTAAATTTTAATTTAGTATTTATACTAGGAGTGTAGACTACCAGGATATCTGAATCCAGTAACAGTTCTTTCAGGTTAGATTACTCTAAATTGTCACGTTATTTACTTTCTAAGGTCTCATAGATATTTCTTCTTCCTCGCAACAAAGTCTTTATTTTGGATTAGACCTGTCATTGTCCTATTTCATCAGCAAGACATTAATTTCTTGCTTTTGCTTTGAGTGTAGCATTGTCTCCTCTCCCAGTAGGCTTGGTGTTGCTTTGCAAAATATGTTCTTTGTCACTTTCATTTTCGGCCGCTCTTGGGTGGCGCCAATTATCAATATTTTAAAGATATTGACTTGACTGCTAATATCATATTTTCTGTCATAGTTACCTACATTCATCATAAATCTTTGTAAATAGATTTTCAAAGAATCTTATTTATAATAAAAGTCGCCAAAAATTTTTGGGTGCACCACTGCCAAAAAGTGTAATTTTGCCCTTTTGTTTGCTTTTTGGCTTCGGCTACTTCTCGGTTATTAATCTCAAACTTGTCCGAAAAATAAAATTTTTGGTCTTGACCTACAAACAACTATTTAGGTCTCCCGTCTGTAATTACTGATTTTTCATCACCCAAAAGCGACCAGAAGCACCCCCTTTCTTGGCCTCGGCCGGCAAAAAAGTTACTAAATGTTGGCCAAATTACATTATACTCATGACACTGAAATCAGTACAATCCTCATGCTGGAGTACGTAAATAATACGTTGCATCTTATTTTGAAGGATTTTATAGGCCTTTTGGCTTTTAAACGCAACCATTGAAAAAAAAACAAGCATTTTAATATATGCCAAAATGACACCGTGTTGGATGCTCCCAAATAGCGTTACCAACCGAAAATGTTTTGACATATAGTAATATTTGAAAATTTAAATTTCAACAAATTAGAGCATTTGTCAGCCCCAGAAATCGACTCTCGCAAAAGAAATTTTTATGTCCTAATAAAAAAATTTATTTTTTTTAAAATTAAAAACTTTCTGAAATTATTAATACAAGTATGTTCCTTTTAATTATAAAACGCTTTACAAGAAAACATTTTCAAAATAATTGAGACGAAACATAATATTATTAGAAAGGTTATAATTGAACAGAAAGTAGTTTGCAACTATAACAGTTGTGGTAAGAAATTAAAACTGGCGTCTCTCTAACAACGAACGAGCAATTCTTTTGTGTTTTCACTATAACCCAATAATTTGTATAAAGCATTGAAATTGTAGGCATATGTTACTCAGTATAAAAAAATTAACACGACTTCCGGTACTTTAGCGTAGGATGATAAATTTCTAATATAAGTCGTACCAAAATTGTACGCCCACAACATCATTTTGTTAATCATTTAATCGAGATACAATAATTTCATACAATGGCCTTACTAACTTAATCGACAAAACTCGTTAATTCTTATCAGTTCATTATTAGTTAATAATTAAAGTTTTGCGGGTAATTAATGATTAAATTTGAAGTTAGTTGTCAATAAATTTGGATCTAATGTAGTGTGAATGTAAAGAAAAAAAAGGATAGTTAAGGTTTAATTTACATACCACACTAATAGTTTATCTAAATTAAAGTTAAATGTATCTTTAATACAACTATAAAGTTTTCACCCATTTACTTAACAAAATCAATAATCTATCAACTATTTCGGATTTTTAATTAGGTGCGTATTTCAACACCACACTAAGAAATCAATTTTAATTTTCAACAAGATTATATCGCGTTGAAAAAAATACTGACTTACTAGAATTTATTTTATTGTCATTTTATTGCTTTTATACTTATCTATTTTTTAATCATTTTTTTTCTTCTTCTTTGTGATGATGGTACAGATAGTACTTTAAATGTATTTTAAGTTTCTGATCAATCTACTACAGGAAATTCACATTTGCATATTATACATTCTTTTTGATCAAAATCAAAATTGTTTATTATGTAATTTGTGCGTTTTTTTAGAAATTAAATTATGGAGGCTACTGATAATTAACCTTCTGTTTATTTGATTCTATGTGTCATAAACTGTTTATTTATTAGCGTTTATTAGTATTTACATTGTTATTATTAGCGCTAATAGTTTAATCTACAACAACAAATGAATTATTTATTAGAGAAACATGAAGACTAATAAAAACTATAAAGGAAGTAACTGAAATAAGTAGGTAACAATTTCGTTATGGTGTAGTGATTGCAAACAAGTACGAATATATGGTATGTTCTAAAACTTTAAGAAAATCGAATGTGTTTAAAGAAAAAAATAACCAAAGGTTATTATGTATTTGTTTAAACTTACTGATACTAAAATGACAGACCTACAATATTAGTTAAATATTTCTTATTTGAAACCAACTTTCGGACTGCCTTAGGCAACAATAAAGATTGGGCGGCTGAGAAGATTGGCCAGATCTGTTGATTTTAAGACGGATCAAGAACGGCTGAGGATACTGTTGCGGTGGTATTTAGGCCAAGCATCAAATACTATAAGCCCCTGGGCAAATACACCAGTATCTATCTGGCGGAAGTCAACGCAATTCAATCTGGATCGGTGGTATGTAGGCAGAACATATCAATATTATATCCGATAGCCAGGCGGCCATCTCAGCGCTGAGCGCTGTGTCATCAGCCTGAGGATGATAAGAAGTAAAAGAAAACTGATTAAATTGACGACATGTAATAAAGTCAATCAGGATGAAGCCCTCGTGTGTAGGGCCCGAACCTGTTTGTGATATTGGCAGCACACAATATGGTCAGGCTAACAGGGTCGATGCAGTCTAGGCTCTCTAGATGACTTTGCCGCGAAGGACATTTAGTACTCAGCAGTAACCATCAAAGAATTCTCAGGAGTTTCTTGATCGAGCACTGCCGACTTGGCGGACATCTTGCCAAGATTGGTATGACCACTAACTCGACATGCAGATTTTGCTGCGTTCATCTTCTTATGGAAAGTAAAACCATGGTTTCCAGCACTGTTTCAGATGTAACAACCAGTTGGGTGGTTTTCTTTATTATGTTTACCTTTCTTCGTTCGAATAAACCATTTTCAAATAAAACTTAAAGTGTTATGACTTTTATTAATGATGGTCAAAACGTAGGAATGTCATAGTTGCTTACGCAACGCATTATTGATCCATATTGAACATAAAAAATTTACTAATTTGTATTGATAAATTAAAAAAAAACTGTGTAATTCAGCTAATTTCTGATAGCGAGCGCTATGCGCAATAATTTTTGCTGCGTTTTGATACCAAAACCATTTTCATCACTTGAAAGGGCGAGCAGGAATTCAAGAAAAAACAGTTCGCAATGCTAAATCCCTATGACTTGTTTTCAAAAGCACCATTGTGTATACATTAAAGTAAAATCTACTACGCACAGGTTAAGAATTGTAAGCAGAAATAGACTAAGATCCTGCACGAATTTGAAACCAATATTGCTAAGCCAGTACGATTGACTTACCTTACGTTGCCAGTTTCCTTCAAGCTTTTTGTAGACAGCTTTAAAGATAGTGAGACACTACACAAATTGAGACTAGCTCGACTGAATAAGGTTTTGGCTCATGTTTGCAAATTTAAAGTGACAAACCTGAACAAGCTAAGGAAAGTACAGAAGAAATTGGTAAAAGCAGGACAATCAAGACCAAGATCTCATCAAACAATATCCCAAACACGCCATCTACATCGACAGATATATCAACAGATCATTGTCTCAAACTTTGTTATAGTGTTATCTTATAAAGACGCAGTAAATAATTACCAACGAAAGTGTGTCAGTCTGTGAAATGAGGTACTGCATCATAGAGCACTGGCATCTGATATTAATGATAAATTTATCCTAGTTCCATATGCATATGAAGAACGATGTCCATTTTATTCGAATAGGGAGAATATCCGACTGTGCAGAGGAACACTATTCTCAGTGTTTTAGATCCGAATTATACAAGTAATAGTTATTTAATAATCGTAAGTTGTAGTACAACTAGCACAACTGATTAAATTTTAACCCTGGAGCCACAACGTGGAGTTTCTGTCGCATTATTCACAACGTGGTGTCGGCCTGGACTCCACCAAATAAATCCACACTCTTGTTAATTGAGACATAACAAAAATTTGAAATTGATATTTAACACACCTTTATTAGTTAACAACATACAATGGAAGTCAAAAAGTGTATTACTCTTAAAATAAGATAAACAAAAAATAAACAAAGAATACATACTTTTTAACGTAAAAACAATATCAAATGGACAAAAAAATTGTTTAGGTGGTATGGCGACAAAAAAATATATTTATTCTATTGTTTGTTTTAACAAAGGTCTAGTTTATTACTATTTCACCAATACATTTATCTTACTTGCAGTTGATACAAATAGAAAGACGATGTTCGGCACATACACTTCGACTGCAGTGCTCGCATTTATTACGTGCTTTTCGATTTTTTTTTCGAGGGCAGTAATCACAACGTCCTAAAAAACGGTTCGTTGTTAGTTTTTTTGATTCTATATTATAGTCACAGTTTAAGATCTGACGAATACTTATCCTCATTTCTCTTGGAAGTCGGACGTTGTTTATTCTTCCTCTGAGATGATCTTCAACTAATGAAAAAGAGAGATCCTTTAGAAAGCAAGATCGTTTTTTTTTTATCGTTCTTTATCTTAAATTTGTAAACGACGTATGAATTGACTTCTGCGATATCAAGCATACCATAGAATATTCTCAACGGCCATCTGCGAGTCTTTCTTAACACTGTAGTCAAATGACAAAGTTGGTCAAACGTATCGACCACTCCTTTCGTTTGATTATAAAACAGGATTATTTCAGGCTTCTTTGTGTCATCGTCAATATATGCCTGTGTATGCATCGTAGACAAAAGAATAACAGTTTTATTCTTTTTTGGCACGTAAGAAACTATCGTGGTATTTTCGTCATAAACAAACATTGAAGAATTCACTTCCTACCCTTTTGTTTGTAGCAACTGGCTTGGTAAAATTGGTTTACTTTTTCTCATTGTGCCAACCATGGTTAGATTCCTTTCTATTAATTTTTGGCCCAATTCATAAGAACTGAACCAATTATCCATAGTACAATTACGATTTCTTTAGTCAAGTGTTGGAACAGAAAGTGTTTGGTCTCTAACCTCTTTTCCAATATACGGTTTTGCAGAACACATACAAAATGTCTTAGCATCACACATAGTTACCAATTTTAAACCATATTTGTCTGGTTTTTTTGGTATGTACATTTTAAAAGGACATTTGCCCCTAAAACCCAACAATGTTTCGTCTATTGTCACATATTCTGAAGGAGTATAGTTTTGATTGCATTATTTTTTAAAAATAGTTGATTAAAAACTCAAAACGGTTTTTACACATCGTTGCTCAAAAAATGGGTGGTCCAAAGTCAAATAAAAGTATATCGGAAAGTGTTAGATGCGCTTTTTTTATAACGCCACTGAGATATAAAAGACCAAACAAGGCACAAATTTCAACTCTATTAGTTTCGCCTATATAGCGCTGTTCAGTTTTGTAACAGACGTTTTTGCGTTTAATTTCTTGATTCTTTGATAATTATGTCAATAATCTCGTCTGTAAAGAATGCATTCAAAATTTTTCGTACATCTGTTACATTCCTGACTGTAGATTTAGGTCCAGGTAAATGAAGCACTAAATTTTTCTTTGACGTTCTTGTACTTTTTGCGTGAAAACTAGTCAAGTACCATTTGGGATGATTTTTTGAATATACGACTCCTTTTCGTTCAGGTGCACAACGACTTGTAAATGGTAAAGAAACATCAAATAAATCTACTTCTCCTTCAGGATTTTGTGTGGAAAACGCGTCAAACACATCATCTTCCACGTTGTCAGTTTTTTCTAGATCTTCAGTTTCGCTTCCGTCACTTTCAACAATATCAGACTTATACTCGATTTCATCGAATTCGCCACGTTGAATTTGTAGGGCAATTTTCTCTAACTCATTTTTGGTCAATAGACGCTTTCTCTCATTTTAATTAAAAATAGATCTGACAGAACCAAACATTCGCTCACAAATGTCTCACACTAACTGCCGAAGGTACCTAAAATCGAAAACCGGTTACGAATCTTTGCGTCTGCGTAAACAGCAAATTCAATTCTTCCAGGTCGTCGGTGACGCCACGTTGTGGTTCTAGAGTTAAGCCTTCTTATAGGAGGGACAAATAAAATACACACTTTACGGTGTAATTCTGGCAACGTTTCGTGCTACAAGGGTGAGCACTTCCTGAGGCCAGTATAGTGTATCTAACCTTGATCAGATTTGCCGTTTTTTATTTATGTACATTTCTGGTAACGGTTTCAGATCCATAGAGTATTCAGGTTCAAGCAATGGTCAGCGGTTATTAAATAGAGAAGTCTCTAAGTCTTGCTTTTCTGAACTTGAAATGAGGGAACGGAGAGGTGAAAAACGGTGGGAGAGTTGGTCAAGAAGAGACATCATCACACTTACCATAATTACAAGCATATCATTATTGCTTATAAAATAATAGCTATTTATGTAGTTAGTTACAAAATTGGTGTGTTTTTCCGTTAAACTTCGTTCGTTGGGCAACATGACATATGCGAAATATATTGTAACAAACCACATACTAGATTTTTTCCGTTGCAAATCTTTACCGCCATCTTTACCGTACCCATAATCATTCTATCGTTACAGTAAATTTCTAATTTTGTTGCTATACTACCATATAAACAAAACAAAAATAATTACTATTATTTGTATGTACGCAGTTTTGTCTTGAATTGAGTCTTGAATTATTTGGCAAAATGAGCGAATTCGGCGAAAGTGTACAAGTTGTCATACTAGCGTTTCGAGCAATGATGTACTTCACGGAAGTTGGGTCAAAAAATAATGTTGAGTACTTTGTGGAAAAGTAACAAATTCTGTGGGGTAAATATTCAAAATTAAGAACTGTAATAATCATACGTTTAGTAACGTAGTTGTGGTAAATAAGTTATCATAACGTCACTCATATCTGCTACAAATCCCATTATGTTGGTCAACCAGCCGAATAATATATACACCAGAGTGAATCGGCCCCGGAGTTAAAAACCAGAACATTGTTTTGTTTTAATAATTGATTATCACTTGTATATGAATATTGTTTTCACTATATTTATTTGTGTTCAAGTCAACAATATCGACTCTCTTTCATCTTTGCTGTGATTACCCCAGGCAAATAAAATTTTGTAAACCGAGTACTTGCAAAAGGCTTAAGAAATTTACGCTTTCTCAGGTCAAGGTTTAACAGAACAACAATTCATTTACATAAAATCGTCATTAGTAAATTCATAAATTTAATTCATTTTTAAAGAGAAAAAGTGAGGTATCGTAAAAGAATCCAAAGTATTTATCAATCAGAATGTTGATAAATACATGGGAAGGCCAAAGAACAAACTCATTTAATGTTACAAATAAGAAAGTTTTTAAAGAATTATATTAACATAATAAAATGTTAATGTTTTTCAGGTTTTACTAATTGTTGGTATATCTAGAGCCTGTCGAATACAGAATATGGTCCAGTTATGCCTGAAAGATATTCAGAAGTTTGCAAAAATTATGAAAATACAGATTTTAAATACTAAAACAAAAGTACCCAGGGAATTAATTCACCATAACACTAGAAAACGTTAGTGGGGAGAATTTGCTAGATGTTTTTCGGAAATATTCGTCGATGCGATCTGAGAAGATTTTTTGTTGGCCATCGACGTGGAAAATGCATTACTCACCAGTTGAAATAAATCCATAGGTGCTCCTAAACAAATCGCAATATTTCTTGGCCTAAAAAACATTATTACAGAGTCTGGAGCAGGTACGATAATTCCAAAGAGGTTGGAAATCGACCAACGTTGCTGATGGTTACGTTGATTCAAAATGCAAAATAAGAGAAAAATTGCTGACATGATTTTCGTTGGATGTACCTTATCTTGGTAGATCGAATAAACGATTCATCCGCTGGGTAGAACAGAAGACATTTGGTTTCTCCCTTAACAATCTTTTCTAGTTTTGCCTTAACGGTGTTGAGAGTATGTATTAGGAGAGATACCATAGTTGTTTTTCAACCAACGTTTCGGCTGGGAAGCCCAATATTTTCAAAGCATCTAACAATTAGTGGTTTAAAACCTTAACAATTTTTTTAACGAGTATTTATTAAAAATTGTTCTAATTTTTTATGTTGACCAGGACCAAAGCCAAAATTGTTTAGGTTGTAAACCAATATGTGATAGATGTCTTGAAATGTTGGCTAAAAACAACTATCGCGTCCGCCTGAAATCCCTGCTAGTTCTTCCATAGAGGACTTTAACACGGTCGAGAAAAAACTAGAAGAAATCATAATAATCGTAAGAAGTTCCTAATTCCTTAACGATGTTGTTCGTACAACTACTTGCAAAATTGCAATTTGCAAAATTGGTGTCATATTTGTTTTCGGTCGGAGGTCAAGTATTTGCTAGGATTTTGATTACCTACATAACTTGTTATCTTAAATATTGTTTTACACGCACTTAATGAAGCATAAATCTAACTAAAACCATCGGCGTAAAATAATCATTAAAGGTAGAATCGATGAACGTGTAAGACAATAAACTTTTTTCTAAGAAAAAAATAACAATGACTACGTTAAAAAGTCATAGGTTAGGTCGTGTCTAGTTTGTAACAATCTTTTTCAATTATCTTAATGTATAAATTACTATTAAATTTGCATTATATATTTTTACAACTACATGCTCGACCAATAAATTTTCATTAAGTATAAACAAATACGCAAGGAAATATACATTTTCAAAGGTAGTCAAAGGTTTTTATTTCTTTGATAGTGTGTCATATTGCAAATTGTGCCTACTATAAATATTGTCTTGTTCAAATCTTATCCCGTAACAAAATACACTTACAATATCAAATTTGTACGCCCACTTTCTTCAAAATTTGGGCGCTGATGGATACAAATAAGTGTAAGTTACTAAGTATTTTTTTCAAATAATTTGTAGTCTGCTAGAAAAGTAATTCATAAGCATGTTGACATTTATATATGTGAAAAGGGAAACGTTTCCACGTCATTAGCATTTTGGTTTCCTTATTGTTAAAGCGGGTAATATTAGATGTAACAATAAAACATATTACTATGAATGCTCCCCACGATGTCCACAGTTTAAAAATAATATGTGTCAAATAACAATGACAGGGAGAGGTTATTTATGAAAATTATTGTTATTGTTTCTAGCACTATGCTACAAGATTAGAATAGTGTAGATGTCAAGTTGATGGGAAACATTTTAATTCCAAGAACAATCCATGGTCATTAAATTGAAAAGAACATCATCAAAAAAAAACGTTCGAGTTTATTTTAGCGAAGTTGTTGCCACACCTTTACATTTATTACGAAATAATTGTTCATGTCAGCAAAATTAATATCAAGATATTAAGTACACATGATTCAAGTATTATTGCACTTATCATTCAGTGTACCAATGTATGTTATAAGGATATTTATGTAGCAACTTGCAGTATTGTTCTTGAATACAATAAATCTCTTGTTTTATCAAAGTGGGTGGAAGAAAACGGTGGGCTATAGCTTTAGTGTTCAACTACTAGGCAGTAGTCAATATAAAAGATTGAATTGTGGCGATTGAAACTGTAATAACTTTACTTGAATCAAGTGGGCGTGCTATTTGATTTCTTGCAATATATTATCGAAAATTAATTTTAAATACAATACAAAAATCGAGTAACTTAGGTATACACATAAAAATGATTTATATGAGAAATATAAAATAATTACAACGTTAAACATTATAATCAAGCGCGGTCATGTCTACCCCATCGACAATGTGAACATACCTTGCAGGCAATTCTTTACGTCTTACTAAATACCGTGAAATAACAAGTTTGTACTTTGTTGCGGTTATTCAGACCTTGTAAGTGTCTATTGTTATTGAAAACAATTCTTCTAACAAAATTATTGGGATGAAGTTATTAAAGGCTTGCATTTAGAGACGTTTTGTTATTCCATGGTTTAATTAACAATTGCGAAAATTTAACATTTCTTCACGCTTCTGTTAAACTAAACTTAAAGTCAGACGTAAAACAAAGCGTATGTATGTTTTAAAATTAAATAACAATAAAAATGTTTATGTATTACTACTATGTAATTTCATTTGTTTTCATTTTTTTATACAAGGTGAGTTTCTTTCGATGTTTAGCACAGGGTTCTCGAAATCTAATAAAGATAGAGAAACAGTTAAATGGAGAAAGAATTGTATTTTTTGCCATTTGTTCTTTCAAAAAAATGCTTGGCTAACTAGATATTTCGAAAAATTTTATTTTACGTATAATTTTTGAGTTATAACCCAAACTTCTGTTTTTTCTAATAGAAACCATACTCGACTATGACTTCATAATAAAGATGCATTTTCAACGATTCTAATGATATACCATATGTCACAGTTATTTTTATAAATAAACAAATTATAGCCAATTTTAGTTTAATTTTTCTATACTGCTGGGAGAGTATGCTGTGGAGTTATTATAGTATATAGAACCAGACATATGTATTGTACGCTCCGTCTTTATTATTCTTATTTCGGTGCACAGGCGATTATAAGTAATAATTTAATGGTGATAGCATTGTAAGAAAGTGGTGTTTTAGTATACGAAGGAAGAACCATAAAAGCATTTTCAGTGTGAGTTCATTTAATTAAATAATTTACCAATTTATTGTAAGCAGTCGATATATGAATCGAAGGTTAAAAGGCATATCTGCTTTATCGCGAACTTAACAATAACAAAGTACAGTGTCGGATTTAAACAAATTGTTTAAACTCAATTCACATGGCTTTTAATAACGGTAAAGCAAAGTGTGCAATAGAAGATTTAGAAGATTCAGAATACTCGGCAGAAGAAGGAAAAAGAAAAAGGGACAGTGAAAACGAAATTTTCCGAAAAAGCAAATAAAACAGGAAGGTCACCCAAAAAAGCTGATTCAGGAACGCCAAATGAAATGGATGAAATGAAGCAAATGATGGAAAGTATTTTTTGGAAATTAAAGAAATGCGCAGGGAAAATAAAGAATATCAAACGGAAATGAATCAGCTTGGACAGGAAAATAAAGAAATGAGATGTGAAATAGCAAAGTTAACAAACCAAATTCAACACTTTGAAGAAATGGAAGAGCGAGCTGAATACGCAGAAAAGCGTAAAAAGAAAAACAACCTTATAATAACAGGTATAACTGACAAACAAGAAGGCCAAGAATTAAAGCATTTTATGGAAAGATTCATGGAAAAAAATCTGGAAATTAAAGTAAGGGTAAAAACGCCTACAAAATAAACCAGAACATGTGTGTTGTTGAGATGGAAAATTTTCAATCAAAATTGGAAATTTTTAAAATAATGAAAAATAAAACAGATTTTTTGCGGCGTAACAAAATTTACATTAATAGAGATCTGACTGTAAACGAGCAAAAAGTTCAGAAGTACATCAGGGATTTCGCAAAAAGAGAAAGAGAACAAGGAAAATCGGTTAAGGTATGGTATCAAACTGTAATGATTGATGAAAAAATTTGGAAGTGGAACGTGAAAACGAGAATGCTAGAAGAAAATGAAGCTCTTAGAAGGCAGACAAAAAACTAGTAGCACCTAAAACAGAAGTACATTTTAAAACAACTTCAATGACAAAAGTCAATAATAGTCAGTTAAAAATAAATCAAAACATTAAAAGTAAATTTGGAAATAAGACTGAACATATTAATACATCTTTAAAAATAATTTTTTGGAACGTGAACGGATTGAAGAATCTTATACATCTTGCTGATGATGGTGAGACATTTGATGTTTTGTGTGTGTCTGAATCTTGGTGTGCGCAATTTCATGCAAGTTCACCTTATTATTTAAAAGGTTTCAATGTTCTTTGTGCACCAGCTGTAAAAGAAAATTCTTTAGGTCGTGCTAAAGGGGTCTACTGGTATTTATTAAAGACATTTATAAATTTAAACTGATTCACAGTTGTCATTGGTGGATAATTTTTGTTTTAGAAACCAGTACTACCATTTTTTGTTTTGTTTTGTTTATCTTACACCATCTCCTACAGTTCATTTAGAACACATTTTGGAAATATTTCAAGCTACTCTTACGAATATACTTGAAAAATACCCAAGTACTGCAATTATAATTGCAGGAGATGTAAATTGCAGAGTAGGGAATTTGGAAAATGTTGATAGCAATCTGTTTATGAACACTAATTTACATAATGTTAGAAGTAGTCTTGATGACGTTGTAAATAGTAGAGGTAGAGTTTTACTGGATTTTATGTCGAGCAATGCGTTTGTTAATGTAAATGGTAGAAGTCAGGGGACAACCCTGCTCAATTTACATTTATGAGTTCCCAGGGAAGTAGCTTAGGTGACCTTGTTTTTGTAATCACTCAAGTTTACAGTTTATAGAGGATTTACAAGTGATGAATCATATTCCTTACTCTGATCATTTTCCAGTTGCATTGTTAATTAACGCTTCAGTCATTCCCGACAAAACACAAGATAAAATCAAGCCATTTATAACCACTAATACTTTACAATGGAATGAAATGTTGACACTCGAGTATACTGAATTTATGGCATACTCAAATAAAGTAGTCCCTTGTGAAAATGTTGAGGATAGTTATTATAATCTTGTCAACTCAATTTACAAAGCAGCAAATAAACTAAAGTTAAGTAGGAAATACGAAGGAAAAAGAACAAGACAATTTAGGAATCCGTGGTTTGATTCTGAATGCGTTACAGCAAAAAACATTTAAAGTTGTCTTTAAAGTTATTTAAACAAAATAATTTTAATCCTGAATTCAAAATGGATTATCTTAATGCCAAGAAGCAATTCAAGAAAATTTTAGGTTTAAAAAAAGGCATATGAAAGGGAAACTATTCTAAAGTTAAGTAATTGCAAAAATCAATCAGTGTTTTGGAAAACAATTAATCAATTTCGTGGTTCTTATCACAGTAACAATGTTATTTCGCTTCGTGAGTGGGAAATATTTTATTCAAACATTTACTCCCCCAGAGAGAGTAATAATAGTATTTTTTTTGATGCGGGTGATTCTTTGCTTACTTCGACTATACAACTTCATGAACTTAATAAAGTTTTAAATAATCTTAAAATTAACAAGTCGGCAGGGTGTGATGGTTTATCGTACGGATTTTTCAAATATTTACCCAACAACTGGCGCTTATATTTGTGCAGTTTGTTCAACAAAATCCTAGATAAGGAAAATGTTCCTACAGGTTGGTCTAAAGTCATCACCACAATGCTGCATAAAAAGGGTCCAAGGTGGATCCGTCAAATTATCGAGGCATTGCTTTAACAAACTGTATCTCTAAAATATTTACTACGATTATTAAGGATCGCCTCGAACATTGGTGTGATAATACTGCCATTATACCGGAATCACAAAGCGGGTTTAGAAAAAGAGAAGTTGCATGGATAATATATTCACTTTAAACTCACTAGTTCAATTACATTTAAGACTGAAACAGAGAAAAATATTTGCTCTTTTTGTTGATTTTAAACGCGCTTTTGATTCTATTAATCATAACTCGCTATGGCAAAAACTTTTCTGTTTGGAATTAGCGCAAAACTCATTAGAATTTTAAAAAAATTTACGACAGAGCGATTATGCAGGTTAAGGTAAACGGAGAACTATCCGATAAAATTAATATTACTGAAGGAGTACTGCAAGGCGAGTCATTGAGTCCATTATTATTTAACATTTTTCTCTCAGACATTGAACAATTCTTTCGTGACAACGGTATAGTTGGAATAAATTTGGACAATGTTGTCGACATTCTAATGCTTTTATATGCTGATGATTTGGTGTTATTTGCAGATTCAGAAATTAAGCTCCAAAAGATTCTGAAACTACTCGAAACGTATGCCATTATAAACAACTTAAAAATTAATGTAAACAAAACCAAAATTATCTGCTTCAGAAAAGGTGGTAATTATAAGGAATTCCAAAATATATTTTTCTTCAACAACATAAACGTCGAAGTCGTCAACAAATATACATATTTAGGGGTGTTATTTTCTTCTACGGGTATATATCATGGAATGACTGAAGTTACTACTAACAAAGCGAAAATGGCGATTGGTAGTGTTTCGAATTTACTGGCAAAATCCAAAACAAACTCTTGGGAATCAAGAATGCAACTGTTTGAATCCATAATTATAAATTCATTATTGTTTGCATCACCGGTCTGGGGTCTTCGTTATGGTTATGATTTAGAAAGAGTACAAGTACAATTTTTTAAAAACTTCTTTCACTACCAATGAATACACCAGATTACATAATAAGATTAGAAACCGGTTGTGTCAAAATTATTTACAAAATATTTAATTTAACTCTATCGTGGTTGCAAAAGTTACTATCCATGGGTAATAATAGGTACCCTAAATTATGCTATCTAAGACTAAACTCATTAGAGATTGTAGACATGAGGTATAATTGGATTTCTCAAGTTGAAAAGATGTTTGAATATATCAACATTGACTTTCGGAAATTATCTTGCGTATGTTTCTTAAACTCTAATAAGAAACGGTTCCTAAACGATTTCGAAAATAAATTAGTTGAGGACGATTTGATCGAATTATCAAAATCGAAATATTCTAATTTCTATAATCATTTTACAATAATTCCGAGGCGATCTAATCAGAGAATGCCGCAGCATTATCTTTTGTTTAGACAGCAAATATATGTCACGAGAATATTATGTCAGTTACGATTATCCGGAAAATATTACACAAAATTCACGTATAACGGTCATCTTTATCAAATCGACCCTCAGCAAGTCTGTACAATTTGTAATTTGAATGTTCCTGAAACCGTTTATCATATCCTAATCCAATGTCCTTTATATTTCTATCTAAAACCAAGTATTTTCAAAAAATAGCAAGTCCTAACGATCTCTGTGTACTATTAAATAAGATTTCAAATTTAAATGCCAAAATAATTGCCGACTACATAGTTAGTGTTCTTAAACTTCGAGCATTTCTACTAAATGAATAGTTAGAGAAGGTGTATAGTTTTAGTTGTAATTTGGTTCAAATTGTTTATATTTTAGTGTAATTTTTTTCTTTTTGTTATAGGTACTTAAATTTAGTTACTAACACTTTCTTAAAATATTGGTATTTATCTAAAATGTTTGTTTTTTTTACTAAACTCACTTCTTGTAATAAGAATTTTTCTGTAAAAATTTTTGAGATACAATAAAATTTTGATTGATTGATTGATAAGCGTCAATTATCAGCAAGTGAAAATCACTTATAGTTTCTATTTGTGTTGGTTAAAGTGTTTGAAACCATTAATATGAATTTCTCTAATGAAGAAAAACGTAATATGATAGAGTGTTATATTTTGTGTCATAAAAAGGTCGTACAATCTGTACAAGGATTTTGAGCTCTATTTTGATCGTCGGCAGTTCGATTTCAACTCGAAAAATTTAAACTGAAGCAGGCATGTCACAACGTACACTTGTACGAATACTAAAGAAAATAAGTATCACCCTATTACCCATATAAATTGCCAGTTACTCAAAAATTACATCCAAGTGATTTCAATAAACGCATTGAGTATTGTACCTGGTTTACTAACATGTATGGAGCTGACTCACAGTTTAAGTTTACAGTTTTGTGGACGGATGAAACGCAATTTACCAACTGCAGCATGTTTAACAATCATAATCTGCATTTATGGATGTAAGAAAATCCGCACCACTTTGAACTCCAAGTAAGGTATGGATTTAATGTTTGGTGCGGCGTCATTGGTTCAAGAATTATTATTAGTCCGCACATTTTTAATGGTACATTGACGGGTGACAGTCACCTTCATTTTTTACAAAACGATTTTGATAACATCTTAGACGAATTACCCTTGCACACACGTGGTATGCTCCAATGGTTTCAGCACGATGGGGCACCACCACACAATCAGGTAACGGTGCGAAATCATTTGAATCAAACATTATCTAACTCATCGATAGGACAAATCGCGCCCGTTGCTTGGCCACCTCGTTTTATGGGAAACGCCACAGAAGATGATCTTAGGAAAGCTGTTCTAGAAACTTTCGCTAATATTGATGCACGTTCCGTTCGAAAACTTACAAATTCTGTTTTAAAACGGTGTACTATGTGCATTAACTAAAACGGTAGATCTTTTGAAGACATACTGACTTAAACACGATACACAATAAAATCAGTTACGTTGCTTTGCTCCCTTTTTTATATTTTATTTAGATCCTAAGTTTCGTTGTTGTTTCTTTAATTTATCGTTTACAGGTTTTTGTTTGCTTGTTGTTGATCACGAATATTAACATTACTCTCTATTAAGAAACTCATAAGATTAAATTGTGGCTTTCCAATTATTAATTGAGCCATCTTTTAGGAGTTTGACTTTTTAGGACTTTATTACATGTTAGTTCTTCCGAATAGAACCTTTGTACTTTTATCGTTATGACGTTATTTTTGTTAATTTATTAATTGTATTCTACTTAGATTTAGTATTAATGTAGATGTTTACTGGATTTGCTGATAAGAGCTGTCATCCAGTCGACCATTATCTTTAAATGCATCAATAAAGACATCACCTTTCCGGTCGAAACGTCGGCAAACAAAAGGTCTATGGTTAGTCTATTGATGACCCACTCTACAAAGCCAAACACTTTTAAGAATGTAAATTCGCAAGGATTTGTTATTATTGTTATTCTTTGTATGTTTTTGTAATATAGTTACTAGTATTTTTTGTTTTATCTTGAACAGAATAAACAACTCCCGACAAACTAATTGAGCTTGTAATTTTAAAATTTAAAAAAAGGTAATACCTATCTAACTTCCATTTCATTATTCAATTCGACGCATATCTTAGTAATTGTTTCCATTGCACACTATTCAAGAAGTTTAGAAAAAAATCAAAATTAACCATAAGTGATTTATTTATAAAAATAGAAATGACATATGGCATATCATTGGAATCATTGAAAATGCACCTTTATTATGAAACTATAGCCAACTATAGTTTCTATTAGAAAAATAGAAGTTTGTGTCATAACTCAAAAAGTATACATTAAATAAGAATAGCATTTACCACAAAAATACCTAAAACTTTTCGTTCTATAAATTTTTTGTAAAGGCAATAATAACAAAACAACAGGCACCAAACATATTTACCAAAAATCTTATCTTTCGAAATATCTAGTTAGCTGAGTTTGAAAAAAACGAACAGCACATTTTATTAAGCTGAAAAAATTACAATTCTTTTCCCATTTAACCGCCTCTCTATCTTTACTAGTTCCCGAGGTCCCTGTGCTAAACGTCGGAAAAAACTCACCCTGTAAATTTATACCCAGGATTCCACTTTGGTATTCGCATCACTTTAATATGAAATCAATAAAATATTTTTAATGAAAGTTATATCAGTTAAATGTGTGATGAATTAGAATTCATAATTGTTTTTTGACAAAGAAAATCAGTCACGTGGTTTCACAACATTTTTTTTTAAATGTAATTACGTATTTTTAATCACATTTTGCAAAACTAAATCAAGAAAAATTAGAGATGATTTTGATTTATTAATTTTATTTAATCGTATGGTACATTTTAAATATTGTATCGTGATGTAAGTGTTATATATAGTGCCCTAGATGATTAGTATAAACCTGTGCAGTGTGGTGACGAAATCGTGTGCAATTGTGCATTAGTTCGTCTTGGCAAAGCATTAACTTCAAGGTTTAGGAAAACCACTAAAACCTAAACATGCCAACCCTTACCCACCCTAGTATTCACATGTAATAATATTAATTAAGTGTGTAAACATTATAGAAGGTAAATAAAACATAAAATATAACATCACACCCATTGCATGACCGGTCCAAATGCTAGTCACGTCACGACAATGACGGAAAAAAAAGTAGCTTAAAGAAATAGCAAAACAATCTCAACTCCACAGTGTGTTTCCTGTAAAAGTAAAATTTCGACCCTATTCCTGAAACAAAAATTAGACAAGACATTTTTATTTATGGAAAATGTAGACAAAATAGTAACCGACCAAAATTGATTTCTTGATTGAAGATCCCATCATGCAAGATATTTGATAAACTTACGAGAAATTTTGCACAGATTGGAAATTGTGAAAAGAAAATAACTGTTTTTAGCTCAAGAACTGTCACACATGAAGGTAATGGGGTAGATCCTCATGTTTCAGTAAGACTAATTAGTACTGAAACAATTCTTATGAAAAGTTCTACAGTGACCGGCAAAGAGTTTGCACCAAAGTCCGTCCTAAAAAACAACGTTTTTTGTTCTTTACTGTTCATTGGTAAACTAATAAATAAAAATTACTGGATTGTAAAGTTTATTTGTTGATTTTATTGTGTTTTATGCAAATCAAACGCAAACATTTTGTTTTCTCAATAATTCCGGAAAAAATGCCGGAAAACTGATATTTTTGAAAAGTTGTTATTTTCTTTTGAAAATTTGCACATAGACGTATAATCTAATTCTAAACAACTTTTTTGTTAGGCATTTTTCAATATCTTGTTATCTAACCTCACTTTTTACATATTTAAGAAATATTTTTTAAATTTGCCGCCATGACAGTGGTCACATGACATTTGTTAAAGTGCTTTTTTTGTCATTTGATATGCTAAATTCATTTGCCAAAAAGAAATTTTTAGATATCTCAATTACAAAAATGTTTCCCATTGATGTAAACTCTTTGCCTTTCACTGTATAAACTATTTTAAAAACTTAAAATGTTTACTTTACAAGATTCATCTATCTGATAACTACAAAAAAATAATAATCTGTAGCATTTTTTCAAGTTATTTATGAAATGCTAAATTTACACTGCATCATTGCAAGATTTGATTCTCCAAACATTTTGCTCATAGCTGGTCGTCTCAATAGACCAAAGTTTTCTAAATAAACATTATTAGTTGAGATACTATTATATTTGAGACAGAAAATGATTTTCAACAAGATGGTGCGCTACCACAAAGATACCAACGAATTTCTTCAATGAAAGCTGCTCACATTGATGGATAGGAAACCGAAGTGAAAAAATTGAGCGATACAACAGTACGTGGTTAGTATGTATTTTTCTTTAACATAGACAACACAACTTACAATCAACCTTTAGAAATATGTGCGAGAAAGGGGACGGACGGTCTTTTCTTTTTGTAGCAGTTCAGATTATTTTTGAGATGCGTAAGCATAAGCTCAAACTTCATTGTTAAAAATTGTGAGTGTACATTTTGCAAACATAAATATAATAAAAGACTACAATTATTAAGTTCATACAACTATTAATTTCTATATAAAATTTTTCCTTTCGCTACGATTCTCATTTATTAAAAACATTAACCCGAATAAATGTGCAAGACACCAATATCGCATAGTCGGTCCTGCAAGAAAAATTACTAATTACTTAACAGTAGTTTTGTTATATTTATGTATGTTTTAATACGTTCTAGAAAGGCGTTTTTAATTGAGAAATCTGCCACTACATGTGTCATTTTCCAAAATATAAAAATATTTCAATTGAGTTCATTCGAAGGAATAATAACCACAAAAATTGTGACCCCATTGTGAAACGGGTGATAGCAAAAACAAGACTGCAATAGACGCGTTGAACTAGATAATAACCGATTTAAACAACAACTTATAGGTTAGAGATAAGCAAGTGACTGTCAAAGACAGCCCACGCCCGGATCTTACAAAGAAGCGTCTAAGGCCTGGCGCAAATTAAACACAGACCATGCACACCCCACCAGTAACCTACGTGTAACCGAAACACAGCCCACGTAAATGTTTTTTGATAGTAACCCATAATTGAACACAGCCCACGTCCATGTCTCAGAGCCAAATCTCTATCACTTCTCCCAGAATGCATTATGACGGCAAGACAGCAACTTCTTTTCGATTTGGAGTCTAAATCTGAGGATGAAGAAAGATTTATCATGTTGCACCTACTGAGCAAAAAAAGAAAAAGAAACACAACGAATGAGTATTTACGAAAAACAGAGAATCATGGCTAGTGAAATTTCAGATAGTGCGTTTAGAGTGTGGTTTCGGGTAAACAGAAAACAGTTTAGTGAAGTGAATTAATTAAAAATGATATCACAGACTAAGAACGAAATTCACAAAAGCTTATGGAAAGTGAAGAAGAACTAGCAGTATGTTTGAGGTAAATGTTTAAAAAATTAGATATTGTTAAAAAAGATTTCTTTTTTTATTATTTATTCAGTATATTTTAACATGTTATTACAAGTCAAAATATGTTCTTAAAGAATCGTTTGCGTTTTTTGAACAGCTTCTTTCATTTGTATCTAGCAAGCTCGTCGATGTTGAATTCGATAGAGGAAATATTATGTTATGGCACAAGAAAATAGACTAATAGACTAGGTGATTGATGAAACAAGGTTCATCTGAAGATTTTTGCGCAACTTCAATTTTGTCTCCGATTTCATCCTCAGCTTTATCTTCGGGATCAGAAACTGCTTGAAACAATTTTGTTCTGATTTCGTTTTGGCAATTTGCTGCAAATTTTTAGTTATGTTGAAAAAACGGATACAAAGCATCATTTTGTAAATCTTCTTGTTTTTGCGATTCTATAACAAGGTTTTGACGTAATTCATTCCTCTTTTTTGTTCTCTTGTCACAGTCCTGAATAAACTTTCGCATAACGGGATCAGTAATTATTGTGGATTTTTAAAATCTTTTAGGAGTGACGTTTACAGTATGTTCGGTTACATTGCTATCATTTGTTGCTTCAACTCTGGATGCATCAGATAGCGTAATATTTTTCCAACTGACTTTCTTTGAGGGGTAAAATGGGATATCCAACAGTATTTCTGTTTTTCTTAATGGTTTAAAAAATTCCAGAATACACATAGCTCTAAGTTAAAGACTATGGGAGAGAACCTAATTGTATATTGTATCCGAAGTATGTGCAGTCCTATGGCGACATTTACAATCCATCTACATCCCTGAACCTGAAAACTCTAAAAAATGTTACCTTGGATTATGAGAGAAAATGGCAGTTTTATAACTGTTTAGGTGCTGTTGATGGCAAAGTGGATTTCCTTTTTACAACTATAAACAATATTTCTCCATTGTTTTGATGGCGACTGTAGATGCAAATGATTGTTTTACATGGGTTCTATGGGTATGTTTAGTGATAGAAATATTTTCGCAAATTCACAAATTCATCATTAGGGAAAATGTTAAACAGTAGGTCTTTACAATTGTCCTAACCAAAACTGCTGCCTGGGCAGAATACAGAACACCGATCTCTTTATCAGAGATGAAGTATTTTCTCTAATGCCAAATTTAATGGGCTTGTATCCAAAAACGAAATTGATCGGAAATTATCAAAACAAGGATTTTAATTATCGGTTATCCCGGGCAAGACAAAACGGTAGAAACTAGCGTTGAAATATTATCAGCTAGGGAATGTTTAAACGGATAGAAAAAAATATGAAATTAGATACGATAATGACAGAGCTGAAACAAGTTAAAAATGAAACCGATATTCGTGAAACGGCAAAATTTTAGAATGTAAACCACGGCCCATGTGAGGTTTAAGGGTATGGGTGGGTGGTACTTGAGGTCATGAGTATACATATAAAATATGGCATGTCTGGGATCAACGGTTAAAAAGTTATGGAAAAAAATTTATGAAAATTTGTATATGGTTTTGCATTTTTTTTCAATACTTGAGGTTAGTAACTTGTTTGAAGAAATATCAGTTTTAAGCATACAATTTTCACAGGGATTTGGTGTTCCTGAGATAATGTGCAGGTTTAGCTAGTGTATATAAACTGTTTAAGTTTAGATTCGATTTCCCCCAGTAGTCAATTGATAAGAAATCTTTTTTTTAATAAAAATTTATCTTTTCCAGGAAAATAAATATCTATAAGCTATCTCAGTCAAATTTGAAAGACGACGACACTTGTATTCAGTGGTATAATGATTTAGTGCTTCTCTTTCTCTTATTAGAACCGAACCCTATTAAGATCGCGCTCCTTAATGACTTAAGTACTCACTCGCCACACATGATGGGGGTGACAATATAGCGCACAGAAGCAAACATCGGGCCCGGAAAATATGCCAACTAAATTAAAAATTGATAGCAGGAATGCAATCCACCAATCACAGTACAAATTGCCGCAGCGGTATACTCGCCGACAAAAGTTTGTTTGTTGTTGTTTTCGCTGCTCGCAAACTTGTTATTTCGTTCGTTCTCTTCTTATTTGTTTCTCCGAGTGTACGAACTTAGAGCATAGCGACATTGTACCCGCCCACCAGGTCACATGTTTGCTTCTGTCAACCGTAGATGAACAACAAGAAGTTAAAAAAACCAAAAAAAAAAATTAAGAAATTAAATAATCTGTTCCACGCAATGAACAAACTCTTTAAAAGTAAGAGAAAAGTTTCGCTAGATACAAAAATGAGAATGGAGGGACAGAAGAAGGTGTAAGAAGTATGAAAGGCGAAGACCGCAGTGAAAAGAAACAGAGGTAGACCGTAAGAGAAGTGGAACAACGCAATAGAAAAAATACTAGAGGCAAGAGGGAAACCATGGCAAGAACCAAAGGTGATAACCCTGGAAAGAAAAAAGTAGAGGGAATTTGTGAATAGTGTCCAACGCGAGTAAGGAAACTGATAGTGAAAGACAGACTAAAACACACATATGAGTAAGATAAGAATTATTTAAAAGTTTTTTTTTTATATTTTACTGATGCAGAATTTATTTATTTAGATTATAGTTGACATACTGACAAGTACATAAGACAAGTAGTAGTTAAGTTATGTAAACATTGATTGATTAAATAAAAAAAAATCCAAAGGATTATTATGTTTCATTCTTTATTATAACTTTTCGTTGCAATCCGTTCTATACACGGATATTTCATAACCAAAATTATTACTAAAATTTTCTTCATTATTTTTTGAGGGGATACTAGTAGAAAACTAAATACATGCGTATATTTTAGAAAGCAGAAAAATAAAATCGTAAACTATAATAACCCACATGAAATTCATTACATTTTTATTACCTTTAGAAAAATGGGAAACGGAGATCGACAACAGTGGCCTCGGTGGCTTAAAGAATTGAAAACTTGTTACTGATACTTGCTGATGAAAAACATGAATAATAAATTTTAGTTACAATTCGGAAAATCTACCCGCAACTCCAATCTCACAGAGTGAGAAAGAGAGAAATAACACCGCTGAAACCTTCCACTCAATTTACGTTTCAATAAATTGTTATGTGGGTTGCCAACTACAAAGCGCCCGCAATTTCCACAAACACAATTTAAAAGTAGAAAAACAAAAAAAAAACCTTTGCATTCAATTTAACAATATACGTGATATAGTACATAGACGCAAAACAAGCAAGTAAGCAAGCGGTACAGGGTATATTTGAGTACTCCTGGAGGGTTAGTCAAGTCGCGTGAGTATCGCAATCTCACGGAAGTGTTGTTAGATGGCAGCAGTTGTTACGAGTTGATTTTATTCTTTTTCGCATGGAATACTTGTATATCGTTTTGATAACGGCTATTTTCTGTCCGAACATCTTTAAATACAGATTGAAAGTGTTTACTTTCTGAAAGAAGTAAGTTTTGTATTCCGAAATTCAGAAATTGCAATTCAGTCATTAAGTTTGCAGGTATCTTCAATCGACAAGTGGATGATACTCAAAGTTTAATAAACCTTGAGTACAATGGTTGTTTATTGTTTTTTTTGCAAAAAGTCCTTATCTAAGTGGATTGGCAAAAGCAGATGATTTTTTCTTTGGGTGTGAATTTTGTTCTTTCCTGTACAATTTCGAAGTCCTAGTGATATTTCGCTGATCGAATCCTATTAGGTCCCTAGTAGAATATCGTTCCTGAGAATAATATGCAAATGTACTAGGACCAGCAGAAAGAAGGACGCATTGAAAATTTTTGATTAGGTGAAGTGATCTTTCAAAAAAAGTTTTATTTCAATTTGTTTTTGAAGAGATTGAGCCTTTATTCATTATTTTTTATTTTTAACTGTTTTTCACCAATGTTCTTTAATCGTAAAACTGCAACGTGTTCTTTATACACGAGATGTCGTAAGACACGCATTTCACTTATGTTCATTGCTTCACGAGAGTTTAAAAGACTAACCGCTTTCTTGTACAGTTGTATACCGTACTTAAGTATTCACCTCTGATGAACTCATAATAAAACCGAAATGCTACTGTACAGAAATACTTGGGTTGTTATCGATATGAGTGTTAAGCATTTATAGTTCTCGCTTTTGATAACGATAATGCACATAAAACATTCACTGTCGTTACAGTTAACTTTTGGCATTTCTTAGTTTGTAATAAAAACAAATAATTAATAACTGTTAATTTTGTATAGACATTATGTGTATCAATGCCACGTCCAGCGCTTCTCCTACGTCTATAATTTTGAGGGGTAAAAATGAAATCTTTGTGTCGTTTTCTACACTTGTATTTATATTTTTCATGTACAGTTTTTAAAATTTTTACTTGAACGCTGTATTTGATTATTATTTTTCTAGAATATTGTAATAATTTGTAACATTATTTATTTAAACAGATTTTTTATTTAATTAAATTTTGGTCGTAAACATCGTTAAAAACTATTTCATTGTAATGACAGAGATAAAATAGAATGAAATATAGCTGTTAAACCTAAAATACCGTAATTCAAATTGAAACTTTGTATCCCAAAGCAGAAATTTGCAGCACCGAAATATAAAATTCTTTTTTGTTATCGTCTCGTAATATTTCAAAAGTACAAAAAATATTTTTCCGTCGACCTCATTATAAAATTGAGTTTTACGTACTCCCTGAATAATCATAAAGTAACACTTTTTAAATGTAATACTTTTCGTCCGCAAACATCTGTCAATGTCAATTATTATTTTATGTCAAATTAAATGAAGTCGAAGTAACCAGTATGAAAACCCATTTTTAAGAAAGGATGAATTTAGTGACTACATAGGATATTACAGTACTTTAGGTACATACTGAAATATTTTAGATACTGCAGAATATTGTTTGTTTACTTCCATTTATAACCTCAATTTCTCAATCCCACACAACTTTGAACAAAAACAATTTGTTGTTCAAATTACAAGTAAATGATTTTAAGTGCTTTGAAATGATATTAATAAATTGTTTATAATTTCTACAATGTGCGAAGCATATAGAAGAGCCTGGTTGTAATCTCACAATACTCGATACATTGTTTTCAATATGTACCACTTTAACTTCTTTAAAGTTATTCATTTATAAGGTAAGACAGAATTCATACGACTTGAGATTGCTTTAAACAATTTTATTAGGTAACATTTTGATACAGAAGCGGAGTTCCGATACAAAATTTTCACGATCATAAAATACAAAAACTTACAGTAGAAGTGAGTTAATTATGGGTACCTTTCTATTACTGTATTTGATTGATGTAAATAAGTAATAATGCTAATGGAAAACACAAAAACAGTTTACTTGTGAAAAATCATTTGAATATTGATTCTGTCGCAGGAAAAAACAAAAATAGAATCATATCAGCCATCAACATTACTGGGTTCAAGATTTATTTGTACACAAAAACAAAGTGAATTTCACAGTTTTCAATAAGCTGAAAGAAGATTATTAAATTTTTTGAAACATTTTCGGAGTGAATCAAAAAACTACGTTTGCATACTTTCTTACGGTCAGGCAATATTTTATTGAATATAAAATGATTATAAGTCTGACCACGGTACAAACTCAGTCTTATAACTATTATATGTCCAATTAGTAAGAATCGACTTTAATGTGTTTAATAGGAGAAACTTCATTACATCTTTGATCATAAACAATTAAAGAAATGCATTAATTTTGAGGGTAGGCTTCCAACTATAATTACATTTTTAAATATACTTCAAAATAACACTACCTAAATGTAATTTTTATTATTTTAATAAATTATAAAAAGTACATGTTTTACCTATTACCTATCATAATCAAGTGCTCTTATAAAAATTATGTGATTGTTGTAAACAAATGCTTTATCGGTACAATATTCGAACGCGGAAAGCTTTTATTTCCTTTAATAAATTTTGACACAAATGTTACAATACTGAACGGTGAAGTGAACATTAGGTACAGTAAAATCAGAACAAACGTAAAATTTTTGTTTACAATTACTAAACATTTTGTTTTCAGTAAACGGTAATAAATAGAAAATTAATTAATTTAAGGTCAACAGAAAAAATTAATATGTACCTCGGAAAAAGTGCTTTTTAATAACCTCGCCTGTTTGCTAGCCTCGGCTAACGCCTCGGCCAGCAAATTCAGTCTCGTACATAAAAGTGCACTTTTTGTCCTTGTTACATAAATAACTATTTTAAACATAAATAAACTGAAATATAATTTTAAGTTTTCGTATTTCTGGCGAGTACTAAAATGACCACATTCTTTGTTGTATAGAGTGGTTTTGTTATACGTGTTAAAATTGCACATACCTCTTACAAAGTTTGCAGTAGAAAATATTTTTGATCGTGGTTACAGTCTTCGAACAAAAAATCGTTTTCTACCTAATTCCACAATTTTTTGATGATGATGTTTATTTATTTATTTATATCCACAAAGACTAGTATCGCCGATAACTAAAATTCGTTCAATTAAAAATAATATTTTTACATTGTTATACTGTTCAATGAATGGTATCAATAAACAAATAACGATGAAAAAGTTGTGTATTAAATAATATACGTAATTATAACTTTTTCTTAAATATGGAAGTGAACTAAGTTTCACAGTACAAGGCAAAATTTAACATAATTTACTAAATGTTTTAATTGAAAAACAAACTCAAATATTTAAATGTTGCCAAAAGAATCTAATTAAACTCTATAAAAAGCAATTTTTCAAAAAAGGTTCTCACCCATTTAAAAAAAATGACACTTCAGTTGATTAAGAATCTTTTAGATCGAACTCATTAACTACATTCTTAAAAAGTTTAAAATTTTTTTAATTAATAAATAAATGATTAGTAAGGTATGAATGATATGTTTCGATTTCCAGTTTGTTAAGAAAATAACTTCGTACGTGTCCCATGATTCGAGGCATTTTTTGGTGTGATTAACTCATTAAAAGTTGAATGTTCAGCTACCATAAATTTTGCCATTATGTTTTGAGACGTGGACCGCTCTAATTATTAAATAATTTTAAGTAATTTAGGCATCTGAAAAGTATCCAAAAAATGCTTCTCGTTTTTATAGATAACACGTCAATGCGTTTATTTAATAATTAGATCTTAAAATTTTTTACTAATGATAACAACGGGGATGAAAATTCCTAGACATTTTCGAAATTTCAAGTTTTTTTGAAAAAATAATCTCAAAATAAAATCTTAAATTTATACAAAGTACCATAATAAACATTTAAATACAAACTATTACATAAATATTAGATTGTATTACTTATTAGTTTTTTATTTATAATAAAGACAATGCGTACGAAGGTTGCAGTGTCTATTATGCCCACGTATAAATTAAACCTTATAAATAAGAGTTAATTTTTTTACAATAAATTTTCAATCAATCAGCTTCCTGACATCGGTAATTGATTTAATTTTGTTTAAAAAGTGGTACTCAATTAAGTCAAAAGTAATAAAGTTTTAAATGAATCCTACGTGCGATATAATAGAACCGTTTCCAATTTTGGAAATATTTACTTTTCGGCTATTTGTTATTTGTATTTGCTTAAAGAAGTATATATACATCTGTGTTGCGGTCAGTAAATATATTAATAGAAGTGTGTACTAATTGAAAAGCGTTAATTTATCAATTATCGTGTCGGTGCTTTTGAATGTTATATTTGGTATGGTACAAAAAAAGTTTTTAGGCAAAGTAGTAATTTATGCGTTTGTCAAAATAGTCAGATTTGTAAATACAGTTGGGATTTTGTAAATAAACGTGTAGGTGGTGAGAAGGTGGTAAAGTTTTATGCTATATACGATATACACTATAACTCATACAGCACGGATCTATTATTTTCATAGCCTTAAGAAACAAGATTATTAGTTAATTAAAAATAAGAAAATTGAATTTGAGAGTGTGTAGAACATAAATTGTTTAAAAAATACACATTCTATCTTAGGTGAAGATTTAATAGCTGATTTATCGGTCTTAAGATTAGGAACGTTTCAGATTTTATTCATGTTAATTTTTTTAACGGTTCTCGAACGTTATTAATTTTTATGCAAATGCTTTTTAACAGGAAGTATCAGTTTTCATTATTTGAAAAACAATAAACGCGAAAATAGAAGAACATTTATTATCAATTTCACACTGAAAACGATCTATTCACGTTAAGCAAAAACAATTTATAAACAACAACACCTCTAACATAATCAATCAATTCTGCAATAATATGATAATTGTGTAGGATGAATATAAATGCCTGCAAAATGTTCTTAACCTTTCACTTGCAATTATCACGTGTTTCATTGAAAAGGACAATGGAATAATAATTCATAGGTATAGTATTAACACATGAATGAATATAGGCGTTTCGAAAAGAAGTTGACGCAAAATAAACGTGAATGAAAGTAAAACTTAATACATGGCAATTAAAGTTTACTTTAATATTTGTACTGTAATTTATTCGGTAAAAATCAATTGTAAATAATGTGTGCTTCGTTTTATCAGGTGCTTCTTACCAATATAATGTATGTTCCGAATTCCCATAAAAATGTATTGATGTTCTTTATTCTTTCGAAGTAGACTGTATAATAATAATAATAATAATATTTTTTATTCTAAAAACCATATAAAATGGTATAGAATATAGTCTGACAATACATCTAATAACATAATAACAATGAGCAGCATAAATAATCTAATTATATTAGAAGCTTTAACTCGATAACATATATTAATTAATGTTTATATTTATACTGATATCTATACTTCAGACACACTACAGACTCACATCATACGGGAGTTTATTATATAACTTAATACCAACATATTTTGGGTTATTCTCGTAGGTACATTCTGGTATGATGAGCGGGTATTGTATACTTACTTTTATTTCTTGTGTTGTACGCATGGAAATCACTATTACATGAATACATCCTTTTATTATTATGCACAAATGTTAATATTTCTTTTATGTATGCACATGAACGTTAAGATGGATGCTATAACAAAAGAAATGAAGCAGATAAAAGAAGAAAATCAAACATTGAAAAAAAAATTGAGATTAAGGATGACAAGATAGGAAAACTAGAAAGAGAAATAAGAAAAAAGAATTTAATTGTAAAAGGTATCAAGGACGAAGAACATGAGGATAAGACAGGTATAGAAGAAAAAATAGATTCAGCAATACAAAAGATTGAAATAAACATCAATAAGGAAACAAAAATAGACGAAATAAGAAGAATTGGGAAATACGCTGTGGATAGGAATAAGCCAGTGTTGATAAAATTAACAAAAGAAAGCACACGATTTGAAATATTAAAAAACGCAAAAAACCTAAAAGGTAGCGATATATGGATTGAAGAAGACTATCCAAAACCAATACAAGAGGACAGGAAGGTGCTGATAACGCAAACGAAAGAGGCCAGAGCAAAAGGACACAGGGCAATTATAAAATATAATAAGTTAATCATAAACGGCGAAGTATACACGGCAGCAACTTTCAATGAACAAAGAATTACGGGAGATAAAGAAGAATGCGGAAAGACCGGCCAGAAACGAACAGCCATAGATAGATCACCCAACGGGGAAGGTGCAGACGAGCAAACGAGGAAAATAACAAGAACGATAAGAGGAAAAAACTATTAACAACAGATTACGGAAAGAACAAGGAACCAGACCAGGCAACAAAAATTGACATGAATAAGGACCAAAGAAGGGACAGGCATAACAAAAATAGAAATAAAATTAAAGAAAATAATAAAACCAAAACATTATTCCAACCAAAAATTAAGGATAAATTATTCATAGGAACATGGAATGTTAGAGGTTTAAACGAGGTCGGGGCATTAAAACAACTTAACGACCAGTGTAAAAAATGGCGATTTGTTACGTATGTGTTACTTAAGAATACGAGGAAAATACCAAAAAATAAGTTTCATAAATATACATGCACCGACTGAAGAAAAAGATCTGGACGTTAAGGAAGAATATTACAACAACTTGAACACAGAGTATGATAAGATTCCTAGATATGACATGAAAATCGTTTTGGGAGATGCAAATGCGAAGATAGGAAAGAAAGAAGTATATCAACCTGTAATAGGGAAATTTAGTAAACACAAAGAATCATCGGTAAATGCACAACTCCTAATAGATTTTGGAAGGGAAAAGGGATTGATAATTAAAAGCACATATTTTCAACTAAAAGATATATACACAGGGACTTGGAGATCACCAGACGGGAAACATATTAACCAAATTGACCACATATTAATTGAGAGAGATCAAGAGGAAAGTATTATGAATATACAAAGTTATCGAGGCCCAAACATAAGCTCAGACCATTTTGTGGTAGGAATGAAAATGATAACAACTTTACCATTTATAAAAAATAATAAAAGTAGAAAAAGCCTAACCCAAAAAGAGATTTGAAAAAGAAGAGAATAAAAACAGATATACACAAACCATAAACAAAAAATTAGAAGAGTTAAAAGAATCGGAAAGCGTGGAAAAGAAGTGGCGAAACATAGAATCAGTAATAAAACAAAGTGCAGAGGTATGTAGCCAGGAAAGAAGCAGACAAAAAAAGCTTGGTTCAACGAAGAATGTAAAATAGAAATAGAACAAAGAAACAAAGCAAGGAAAACCATGATCGAAAAGGACACAGAAGATGCAAAAAAAAATTACCGCAAAAAAATTAAGAAATGTAAGAGCTTTATAAGAGAAAAGATATCAGAATGCTTCCAGGTAAAAGACGGACTGCGCCAAGGAGATCCACTGTCATCAATACTATTTAACATCGTATTGGAGAAGGTAATGAGGGACGCGAACATCAACCGAAATGGTTTGTTATACTATAATAAACATCAATGCCTCGCCTGTACAGATGACATCACAATAGTAACAAGGACAAAAAGAGAGCTGAAGGAAACAATAAAAAAGTTAGAAGAATCAGCAAGAAAAGTAGGTTTGGAGATTAACGAAGAGAAAACAAAATTTATGTATTGGTCTGATAAAAAATTCGAACAAGGAAATAAGTTAACAGTGACAACCCAAGAAGGAAGGACATACACATTTGAAAAGGGAGCAACATTTAAATATTTGGGAGTAGTAATAACAAGGAAACCGGGAACTACAGAAGAAATCCGGGCAAGGATAATGAACGAAAACAAATGCATCTACGCGCTTAATAACATCTTTAGAAATAAAAATGTATCGAGAAACTTAAAAATACGAGTTTATGAAACAGTGGTGCGCCCAGTTATAGTATTCGCGAGTGAAACTTGGGTACTGAGACATACAGACATACAGTGTGTAGAAATATGGGAAAGAAAAGTGCTCAGAAAGATTTTTGGAGGAAAAAAATACAGGGAAGATGGGAAAGAAGAATAAATCGGGAACTTAAAGAGAAGTATGAGGAAACAAGCTGAACCGGAATGATAAAGGCCCAAAGGATACGCTGGTTGGGACATGTTCTAAGAATGCAGGCCGATCGGACACAGAAAAAAATACTAGAGAGCAAAATGGGAGGTATATCGTATATCGAAGTGCCTTTTTGTCGTTTAAATACTTTAGAAGCATGATTGCTTGCTCCTCAAAACAATATGCTAAAATTTATTCAAGAATAAAAGTTTGCATAGTAATAAAAAAGATAAATGCTTTTATTTGTATTTGCTTTTAGTCTATATATAACGTAGCATATAGAAGATAATTTGTTGCACAGTTGATTGATGTGAGGTTTCCATGTTAATTGATCATTCATTACTAAACCCAGAAACTTTATTGTATCGACTTGTGTTATTGATCTCGAGTTGATCTTTAATAAGTAACTTTCCAAATGTTGACACTGCTTTAGCTTTAAATGCATAAATGAAGTTTTAGAAATGTTTAAGTATAATTTACTTTCATAAAACCAGTTTGAAAATTTGTTAAACATGTTTTGAGTTGTTCTTATAGTGTCTTCCAATTTATTTTTAAAGCATAGGTAACTTGTGTCATCTGCAAACATAACTAAATTTTTTTGGTCAACTGTGGATGATAGACCATTTATAAACATGAGAAAAAATAATGGACCCAAGACGAACCCTTGTGGTACTCCATGTTTATCATATAAAGCTTCAGATTGTTTGTTGTCAATATTTACAATTTGTTTTTGACACATTATTCAATCAAATTATGAATTTTTCCTCTAACACCAAGAATGTAAATTTTTTGTAATAACAGATCGTGATTTACCAGGTCAAAAGCCTTACTTAAATCTAGAAACATGCCAACACACTTTTGCTTATTATTTAACTTTTCATAAAAATTTAGTATAAAATTTGTTGTTGCAGTTTTGGTTGATCTTTTTTTCATAAATCCATGTTGAGATGATGATATTATATTATTTTTTTCTAAAAAATTAATAATTCTGTTAAATATTGCTCGTTCAATAATTTTCGATATGGTGGAAACAATAGAAATAGGTCTAAAATTATCGATACAACTTGTGTTGCCGTTTTTATGTAGTGATATTACTTTTAATATTGGGAAAGATTCCACAAGATATACAGAGGTTTATTAGGTGTGTTAGTGGAGCGACTACATAATCAGTTATAGATTCTAGAATATTGGAGCTAATTCTATTCATGCCGGCTGAATTTGAGCTTCTTAATTCATGGATTAAGTTGGATATGTACTTATTGTGTATATTTATGAAATAATCATTGAACAAATTAGCAATACGTTTTTTGTTGGTTTCTACTACTTCTTCGTGTTTAATGCTTTGTATAGAGGGCATTTGCTTTCTATTACTTACGTTACTATTAATTATGTTCCATGCAGTTTTAGTTTTATTAGATGACTTTTGATATAATCAATTGTAATGTATTGCCTTAGCTTTCCTCAGGAGTTGTTTGTAATTTTTTTTATATTGTTTGAAAAATGCAACTTTTTCTTCATTGTAGTGATTTTGCAGTGTGTGATATAGTTCTTTTATTTTTTGCGATGATATTTTTAGTTTTTTTTGTAAGCCACGGTTTTTGACAATTAATTGTCATTTTTAAATTTTGCTTTTTATAAGGGAAACTTAAATCTATATAATATGTCAAGGTATCCACAAATAGTTCCCAGGCTTCGTCCAGGTTATATGATTGCAATATGAAATTCCAATTTTTTTTTATATAGGACATTAACAAGTAATAGTTTTGTTTACAAAATTTTGACCTAATTTGTATTCTTTGTAATAGTTCATTTTAGTATATTGGTTTGTTAAAATTTCTGCAAATTGGTCCGATATAGCACTATTTATAACACTACAAGTTATTTTGTCACTGCATGTATTAATACACATATAGTCAATTGATTTTGCTGAAGTTGTGGTAGCTCTAGTTGCTTCGGTTATTAGGTTATTTATTCCATAAGAATTCAACATTAGTTTAAGATCATGTGTCTCTCTGGTTTTCGCAAAAAAAAAATTAATATTTAAGTCTCTACAAAGAATTGCATTTGTTGTTCTTTTTCAAAAGTGTATTTAAAATGTTTTCTAAGCTAGCAATGAAGAAATCTACACTTTTAGATGGAGATCTATGAATTGTTAAGATCGTAATCGAAACCGATTGGAATTGTATTTCTACACCAATAATTTCTATAGCTTTTTCGACACTACAATTTTTTATCCACAATAGACCTTTACACGATATAAAAGATTTTTTTCTACTACTAGCTGTGAAGTGGACAATTATTGCGTCTCCTAGCCAACTGAGAAGTTGAATTTCTCTATTAGTGGTTAATAATTTTTTCTATTGTTGACCTAGGTTAATAATGGACAATTTCAATTTTTTGAGAATCTAAGAATAGTTGTTTAACAAAAACGAGTGAAACATAATTTTGTATATCCAGGTGATTATCTTTAACTTATTTGCTGTTTAAAATTACCTAACACGATAAAATTATTTGAATAAAAAAATGCCATTAGTTTAAAATTCGCGCCCCATCCCATAACCGCAAATACATAACCTGAATTTATTTATTTATTAAATATGATGGTAGAATCAGTTTTTTCAGGTTTCTCAAAGGAGATTTAACCAGGCGAGTTAAGTTACATCCAGAATTTTAAGTAAATTACAAACATTTTGTTGTAGGTATTTTGAATGGTTAACAGAATCTGGAAGGTCCGATCTGTTGCATAAAAATCTCGACTTAAAAAACTTAACGAATACGTGGTAAACACTTGCCATTCCTAAATGAATTATAAGTATCAATTTCTGAAACCCAATATTCAAATGATGCAAGGTATATTGGCGAAGCAATAAATGCCCGTTAACATCTCTAGCTATACCAAAACTACTCAAGCTTGCAGCTCAAATACTCTTAGGTAAAGAAAATTACGGAGGAACATTCTTAAATTGCAACGTGAAAAGAAAGAACTTCAATTGAAGTTAACAACTCCCAACGATTACTTCCCGAAAGTAGAGCACAAATTGTGACAGCCGAAGTGGGCTTAAAAAATAAACCACTAAGAACCAGGAGATAAATAGAGGAATACAAACAATTTTCACTAAAATTATATTTTACGAACCCCAAAATGTTAATTTTAAAGTAGGTTTTAAATTTTTTGACAGGTCAAACTGCTACGTGATCATGGTTAGAGTTATATATAAAAAGTTAAACAACCCTTGTGCTACATCTTTACAAATACGATATGTAAAGGTGACAAATTGAAGTCGATAGTATTAGAATACATAGAAAAGCTACAATTACAATGCGGTGCGAATGTTAGGGCAGTAGTAAAATTTTCTAAGCCTAATTAAAAGAATATATGTATCACCTGAAAAACCAAACCTTCTCGTAAACGATAAGAAAATCTATTATTTCTATGATGTCTCCTATTTATTGAAGTCGGCGCAAAATTGATTAAATACGATATAATCTTTAATAACAAAAAAGCATCTTGGAAATACATTAAAAATTTCTACATGTCAGACAAATCTAAACCGCTGCGATTGGCTCCTAAATCAACTAATTTACATATTACTCCGAATAATTTTCAGAAAATGAAGGTGAAATATGTCACACAAGTGTTTAGTGAATCAGTTGCAGTTGGTTTATCAACGTATGTAGCTTTTAATGCTTTTTGATTTATTTGCATTTCTGTGCCACTTGATTTTTACAAAAAAAATGTTTATTTTTTATTTTTCGCTTAAATTTGGCTAGTAGTAGAAAAAATAGTATATACACCATGGTTGTCAAGTCCATTATTGCCTACGCACCTTAGTGTACTGGTGCTAAGGCAATAATAACAGACTTCACAACCTTGGTGTATAATATACTATAGTTTGTATGATTTCTATTATATGTATATATTTTTTTGTAAGTTTACGTACTAATTTGAAATCATATTTCAAGGGCGGCGGTATGTTACGGCTTACCTTAAAAATAAATCTGTCAATGTTATGTATTTGAGCGCGCCATTGTATATTCTGTTAAAGTTAGGGGACGAATTGTAAAATTTTGTTTTGTAATGGTCGTTTTAAACCACGCCAAGATGGCGGAAAATGAATATGAATCAAATAGTAACGCGTGTGTTTCTTGTAAAAAACAGTGGATGAAAACAATTCTATTCAGTGCAGTGGATTATGTAATTCAGTATATCATAATGACTGTGTGCAAATAAAAAAATCGGTCGTTAATGCGCTAAATGGATGTGATGCCTTAAAATGGTATTGCACTGCATGTAATTCTAATATCGATTTTAATCTTAATCATGTTATATAAAATGTTACATCTACAATAATTAGAGCCATTGAAGAAAAATTAAGTGAAATGTTAGAATCATTGGAAAATAATGTATTGCAGAAATTTTCAACGGGTGTTGATAAGAATAAACTTTTGCCTACAATTGTAACTGATAATGTGTTTACAAATACGTCTTCAACTCAAAAATCTAACAATATCACAACAAATACGCCAAGTTATAGTGCAATATTAAAAAATAGTTCTGATACCAATAGTTGTTTAAATGAAGTGCCAATAAATGAAATTAGTTCAAAAATTATAAATGAAAAAACTTTAAGAATCGGTAAGAATTTAGGTTATGTAGTTATTAAAACAAAAGATTCTGATAAAGATTCTGATTATGTATATTCATCGTTAAAAAATTTAGTAAAACCTGCGGAACTATCAATCAACATAAATAAAGGGTGATTCAAAAAGAGCACCGGTTTTTAAACGGCTGGTAAATTTTCGTTTATCGGTTGGCAACAATGCGTGACCTTGATTCTATTTCTGGGAACATTCCGATTGTCAATTCTGATTGCATTTCTTTCGATCATGCAGTCTGTGTCTACTAACCATGGAGAAGTTTACTTGTGCGCAACGAGTGTTAATCGTCAAAACGTTCTATCAGAATGGAGAGAGTTATGCGGCTACTGTCAGGCGACTTCGCGGTACTCTAGGACGAAATGACGCACCGACTGAATCAACAGTTTGCAGACTCATGAAGAAGTTCTTTGAGACGGGCGAAATGGAAGTGGAAACTTGTCGTGCAATAATAGTGAATTTCATGGATAGAGTTGATGCGTGCCAGCGCAGTAGAGGAGGACACATGCATGACATCATTTTTCATACATGAAATCGTAAAGTGAGATGAACATGTCGGTGTATTTATTTTCAATTTTTCGTTTAAATAAACCTCTTAATTTGATATATTAAAACCGGCGCTCTTTTTGAATCACTCTATAGTATAAGAAAAATTAAAAGTGGTGTTATAGTAAATTGTGCGTCAAACGATTCTAAGAAC
Source organism: Abscondita cerata (assembly GCA_030710515.1). Classification (NCBI taxonomy): domain Eukaryota; kingdom Metazoa; phylum Arthropoda; class Insecta; order Coleoptera; family Lampyridae; genus Abscondita; species Abscondita cerata. The sequence goes on from JALBCR010001865.1 coordinate 66,765, forward strand.
AAATTATTTTCTGAGTTAAACAAACGTAATAACAAAAATAAATTTGAGATTTCAGAACCTAAAAAAATATGCCAAAATTAATTATTTATGGTGTCCATCACAATGATATACCGGAAAATAACAAGGACTTAGAAAATCACACTATCGAAAACAACAACATTGAGAAATCAATTCATGAATTTTCTTTGACGGTGGTTAGAAAAATTAGTAACAGTAATCCAAGTTCCGAAATTAATGGAACAATAGCTGTAGATCCTATTACTAGAAATTTGATTTTGAAAAATGGATATTTATTTATTGGGTGGAAAAGGTGTGTTGTAAAGAATTCATATCATATCAAAAGATGTTATAACTGTGACTCTTTTGGACACATTAAAAACGAATGCACTAATAAAGTTGCAGTTTGTTCCATATGTTCCGAATCTCATGAAACAAAACTATGTGTTTCAAAAAATAGAAAAATTTGCAAACTGGATAATTTTCAACAAACAAAAAGGCCAAAACATTAATTATTTGCATAAAGCTGGAAATAGAAATTGCCCTTGCTACATAAGGGAACTGGAAAATATTAAATCTAAAACGTTTATTCGATAACAAAAGAGAATTAGATGTACAACCTAAATTATCAATTCAAACAAAAACGCTCAAAAAAACTACTATTTTTTACTTAAACGCTCAATGTATTGCAAACAAAATTGAAGAACTAGAGCTTTGTTTAGACGAAAATAACGTTGATGTAGTTTGTGTATCGGAACATTGGTTACGCTACAAAGAAATGGTATCAATAAGTATACCAGGATACGAACTGCTGTCTTCATTCTGTAGGAAAACATTTAAAAATGGCGGAGTTGCAATATTTATCAAAGATTATTTAATAGTATATTATACATCAAGGTTGTGAATTATTGCCTTAGCACCAGTTTAAATAAGGTGCGTAGGCAATAATGGACTTCATAACCATGGTGTATATACTATTTTTTCCACTACTAGCCAAATTTAAGCCAAAAATAAAAAATAAACACTTTTCTTGTAAAAATCAAGTAGCACAGGAATGCAAATAAATCAAAAAGCATTAAAAGCTCCATACGTTGATAAACCAACTGCAACTAATTCACTAAACACTTGTGTGACATATTTCACCTTCATTTTCTGAAAATTATTCGGAGTAATATGTAAATTAGTTGATTTAGGAGTCAATCGCAGCGGTTTAGATTTGTCTGACATGTAAAAGTTTTTAATGTCTTTCCAAGATGCTTTTTTGTTATTAAAGATTATATCGTATTTAATCAAGTTATTTTGCACCGACTTCAATAAATAGGAGACATTGAAGAAATAATAGATTTTCTTATCGTTTACGAGAAGGTATGGTTTTTCCGGTGATACATCTATTCTTTTAATTAGGTTTCGAAAATTTTACTAATGCCCTAACATTGGCACCGCATTGTAGTTGTAGCTTTTCTATGCAGTTTAATACTATCGACTTCAATTTGTCACTTTTGCATATCGTATTTAAAGATGTAGCACAAGGGTTGTTTAACTTTTTATATATAACTCTAACCATGATCACGTAGCAGTTTGAGCTGTCAAAAAATTTTAAACCTACTTTAAAATCTACATTTTGGGGCTCGTAAAATATAATTTTAGTGAAAATTGTTTGTATTCCTCTATTTATCTCCTGCTCCTTAGTGGTTTTATATTTTAAGTCCACTTCGGCTGTCACAATTTGTGCTCTGCTTTCGGGAAGTAATCGTTGGGAGATGTTAACTTCAATTGAAGTGCTCTCTTTTACGTTGCAATTTAAGAATGTTTCTCCATAATTTTCTTTACCTAAGATTATTTGAGCTGCAACCTTGAGTAGTTTTGGTATAGCTAGAGATGTTAACGGGCATTTATTACTTCGCCAATATACCTTGCATCATTTGAATATTGGGTTTCAGAAATTGACAGTTGTAATTCATTTAGGAATGGCAAGTGTTCGCCACATACTCGTTAAGTTTTTAGAGTCGACATTTTTATGCAACAGATCGGACCTCCCAGATTCTGTTAACCATTCAAAACACCTACAACCAAATACTTGTAATTTACTTAAAATTCTTGATGTAACTTAACTCGCCTGGTTAAATCTCCTTTGGGAAACCTGAAAAAACTGATTCTACCATCATATTTAATAAATAAATAAATGCAGGTTATGTATTTGCTGTTTTTTATTCAAATAATTTTATCGTGTTAGGTAATTTTAAGCAGCAAATAAGTTAAAGATAATCACCTGGATATACAAAATTATGTTTCACTCGTTTTTGTTAAACAACTATTCTTAGATTCTCAAAAAATTTGAAATTGTCCTTTATTAACCTAGGTCAACAATAGAAAAAATTATTAACCACTAATAGAGAAATTTAACTTCTCAGTTGGCTAGGAGACGCAATAATTGTCCACTTCACAGCTAATAGTGGAAAAAATTATTTAACGATTAGGTTTGCGTTAGTCTAAAAGTAACGCACATAATCTTTTACACTGCGTTTTAGGATGCCATTGGTAGTTTTAAGTGCTAACCACACGCACAACATCGTCTTGACCTAAATGTTCCCTTAAGATTCTTTCAAGCTTGCATTGTAACGGTGGCGTGTTGTCTTTTTTGATGAGAACCAGTTCACCTATTGTCTGATAACGCAGTTATCGGTCTTCTAATTAGCAAAAATAGACCAGTGTTACCGGCGGAAGATTGTTTCGATCGGAACTTAGGGTTAAAGATCGGGAATTAAGTATGCTTTCAATTTGTAAAAATACAGTGTAGAAACCTTCAAATGTTAATGTAGTATTTCCGACAATGCAATGTATATGATGTTTAAAACATTTAACACCCGCTTCCTATAATCCTCCAAAATTTGGTGCATGTGGTGGTATAAAATGTCACTGCACACCTTCATCCTTTAAATTTTGATTAATATATTTACAATAAGTTTTCAAGAATAAATGCATACTTTGTAATTTTTTGTTTGCTCCAACAAATGTTGTTGCATTATGTGAGTATAAATTTAGAGAAATTCCTCTAAGCGCGGCAATAAAAACATCCGGTTTTAAGCTTAAAACAAGCTCTAAATAAACTGCTTTAGTTGACATGCAAACAAATAAACATACATAAGCCTATGCCTTGTCTTTTATCAAAAAAGATCCTGCGTAATCTAAACCTGTATTTATAAATGACATACATGGATCGATTCTAACATTTGGTAAGTTACCCATCAAATACGTACTTGGTATTGCATTGAAACGGAAGCAGGTCATACATTTGTGAACAATTTTCTTGCAAATGGTACGACCAAACGTTAGCCAAAAATTATCCCGAATAGAAGCAAGAAGTTGTTGAGGGCCGCAATGTTTTAATCGAATATGCTCGTTGTGTATAAGCTCGGTTATTTTATCTTTGTGAGACAATATAATTAGATGCCGACCCTCCTAGTCTAATTATTTGATTTTCATCCATGAACAAACATGCAGTTGTCGATAATGGAAAGCCACGCTATCTCACCTACTCTATTGGCCACGAACGTCTTCCACCTTAATGAATCCCCCTTTAACCAACATAATGCAATTGTGGAATCTGCTCAGCACAATAGTCTAGGGTCATATTAATTGTAGTTAAAAGCTTTTTCATTGAATTTGCAAGTAACGTGTCTCCGCATAACTCTAAACGTGGCAAATTTATTTGATTAATTAGAAATACACGCGATTTTGCATATAATAGGCAGCATGTAACTTGGTTACCTGTTGTTTCACACCGCACGTAGACTATCGCACAGTAAGCAACTGTAGAGGCATAGCAAAAACCATGTAATTCTAATTTTGTTATAATTGCAGTTGATACTTGTCTAGGAATTCTAATCGTATTCAATAAACCTAATTCCGATTTAGAATCTATACATATAAAATTGTGGCTGTGTTTGTCTGTATGTTTGTCTTCTCCTCCAAAACCACTGACCGATTTTGGAGATTGATACGTCAATTGTTCACGAGGTCCAGGCGCTGATCTTAGGCGGGGTCACAAGTTGACCTGATTTTTGATCTCTGACCTGGAGCAGTGACTTCACGTCTTTAATTTCAGGTTTGTCTAGATTAGTCCCATTTTTACATGGGTTTGGTTACTAGTCTAACCATAAAAAGCAAATTCAAACACAAACACAAAAATATTGAAAAACCTAGGTGTATACAAAGACCCTGAACCTATAATAACGGGTTCGGCAAAGGAAACAGAAAAAAAGAAAGTTAACGATTTGAGTAAGAAAGGTAAAGTAAACGAAGACAAAGAAATAAAAATAGCCATATGGAACATAACATCACTAAACGGGAAAAATAAGCAATGCAAAAAACCATACCAGAGGTGGAACAAGTACAAATAGCTACATGGAATCTAACATCCATAAATGGAAAAGAAGAAGAGATAATCGACGAAATGAAGAAACGGATAATACACATAATGGGAATAAGTGAAACAAAAAAAATAGGACAAGGGATACAAACAGTTAAGTGAATACTATACATTATATTACTTAGAAAATACAAAAGAAACAAAAAATAGAGAAGGAGTTGGAAGAATAGTAACGAAAAAATAAATTAAAGAGTAATAAATTGGAAAGCAATTAATTCAAGAATAATAGTAATGGAAATAGGACTTGAAACAAAACTAGCAATAATACAGATCTACGCTCCAGTCCAAGGAACAGAAGAAGAAAAAATGGAAAAATACTACAACGAACTACAAGAAACATTAGACGAAATGAAAGAAACAAATGAAAATATATTAATAATAGGGGACTGGAACGCCAGAAAAGGTAATGATAGAAACAAAGGATTAGAAACAATAGGGATATATGGAGAGCAGGAGGGGAATAGCAACGGCGAAAAGATGATAAAATTTTGCATATCAAATGACTTGAAAATAGACAATACGTTCTACGAACAAGAAATATACTACACATTAGGGGGTAACTTAGTTTTTCGCGTTTGATTCTTTTATTTTCAAAATTACCCAAAACTACTGATACTTTTTGGCAGAACGTAAGAATCCCCGCACAATGATATCTATATCGATATCACTTTTATTATTAATAAACAAGTACTCATTGTTTATAATAAAAAAATTGGGTATGAAAATGATTTGATCCCTAATGTCTCGGTAACTGTTAATATTCGTTAAAAATTTCTGAAACAAAACTTGTAGAGTATACATTTTCAAATAATTTTTGTCTCAATCAATTTTTTCTATTGTTTGAATTTTTGGTTCTAAAGTCGACGAGGAAGTAATAGCGATGCGTCTTGAAGTAAGTTCTAAAATTAAAAACTTTTTGGAACAAGCTGAAATTTTGTGGGTTTTTAGAAGACTATGTGAAATAAGATTCCTCAAGTATTAACCTCCAACCCCTTACGGGTTTTCCGCCATTTTTGTTTCAGGGGGAGATTTGGTTTTTTGCGTTTTTCTTTCTTATTTTCAAAATGATCAGAAAAAGTCATCAATACTTTTTTGTAGAGCGTAAAAATTTATACAAAATAACAAACGCATCGTTTTCATTACTACGTTAATCTTAGTGTATACAAAACACTATGTAAAAATTATTGTATCAATAGTAATAAAAAGTTACATGCTCTACAAATTATGCGTAAAAAATCATTCACAAACATTAACGGTTACCGAGAAATTTGTATTCGACAAATTTTCATTCTTAATTTTTTTGTTACAATTGCATTTGTTTATTGATAATAAACATTGTATTGACATACATATCATTTTGTAAAAATTTTTACGCTCTACAAAAAGTATTGAAAACTTTTTCTGGTCAATTTGAAAATAAGAAAGAAAAACGCGAAAAACCAAATCACCTACTAAAACAAAGATGGCGGAAAAACCGCAAGAAATTGGAAGTCAAAAACTTAAGGAATTTTATCTTACATAGTCTTCTAAAAACCCACAAAATTTCAGCTTGTTCCGAAAAGTTTTTAATTTTAGAACTTACTTCAAGACTCATCGCTGTCACTTCCGCGTCGACTTTAAAGCCAAAAACTCAAACAACAGAAAAATTGATTGAGACCAAAATTATTTGAAAATTTATACTCTACAACTTTTTGTTTCAGATATTTTTAAGGAATATTAACGGTTACCGAGATATTAGGGATCAAATCATTTTCATCCCCAATTTTTTACTATAAACAATGAGTACTTGTTTATTAATAATAAAAGTGATATCAATATGGATATCATTGTGCGGGGATTTTACGTTCTACCAAACAGTATCAGTGACTTTTTGGCTAATTCGGAAGGAAAACTTAGAAAATATCTTCTCTCATGGTCCTCTAACACTCCCTAAAATTTCAGCTTGTTCCAGAAAATTGCAATTTCAACCCTGATTTTGGCCTAACTTTACTGTACTAAATAGAATATATTGTATACACAAAGCAAATAGAAACATTACTGCAAAACGTAAAAATAAACAAAACAGCAAAATTAAATACACAACATAAATTAGTAATAGCTAAAATAATAATAAAAACACCACAAAAAAAGATATAGTAAGATACAAGACGATAAGGATAAAGAATCTACAAAATTTCAAAACAAGAGAGAAATACTAGAAAAAAACTACAAGATGAATTACAGAAATTGGAAGAAAGAAAGAAGACAATGACCATTAACAAAATATGGAGTACAATCAAGGCGAAAGTAATACAAACAGCAAAAGAAGTGTAAGGAGAAAAGACAGCACAACAGAACACAAAAAGATCAAAATGGTGGAACAGCGAAGTAGAAAAGAAAGTCAGTAAGAAAAAGAAAGCATGGAAAAAATACATGCAAACAAGGAAAGACAAAGATAAGAAAGAATATATCACAAATAGAAATGAAGCTAAAATCGAAGTAAAGAAAGCAAAACAGAAAGTTGGGAAGCTTTTAGAGAAGAAATACAGAAAACGTATAAAAATAACAAAGGGAACTTCTGAAATATAGTAAAATCACAAAAACCAAGAAAACAAAAATATTAAATTAGTTATGGATCAGACAAGGAAAATTAGCCCAAATATGGAAGAAAATTTAGAAATATGGAGAAAACACTCCGAAAGTAAATTTGCAAACTGTACACAACAAACACAAGGAGAAACGGAAGAGGAAGAAGAGAAAGAACTAGTAATCGATCAAATAACATTTAAAGATGTAAAAACCGCAATAAAAAAACGGTAAGAAAGAAAAAGAAAAGAAAAGAAACAGTTGTAGCTTACAAATAATGGACGGCTCTAGCGGTACAAGCTACAGAAAACACGAATATTACTATTGAGTTCGAATTAACGCACTAAATTTCATGGGAGTTCCCGAATTTATAATTGTTATCGCAACAGTGTCCGGCTCCAGCGGTAGATTTGGGGGGGTCTTTAAGTAATCTGAAAAGAAATATACTGTTGCGTAACGTGGCGCCACCTGCTGAGTAAAAAAGAGAAATAAAACCAACCAACAGGAGTACAATTTGGTTTTACTACAAGATCCAACACGTTAAAAACAAACACAATATTGAAGAGACACATACACAATTTAAATATAGCAAATCACAATTAAGAAATTACTAAGAGAAGGTGTAAGAAGTAACAGAGACTGTCGCATAAAGTTTGTACGGGCGTTAGCAACAACCATTTTAAATACAACGCGTAATTAAAGTATCACTTTAGATAAGTTTTATCGTTACGCCCCAAATTTAAGATTGGTTTCTGCAAAAACTTAACGTACACAAGTCACTTACAAAACGGCGTCCAAAAACTAACTTAAACTCGGAAGTAAACGAGAAACAGGTCTCGTCAACCCAAAAGGCCTTTTGTTTTAAAACGTCGCCCCCGTTATCTACAGCGTCTAGCTCTGATGGAGCCAACGTCAACAAAACCGAATGTCGGTGATAGAGTTCACCTCGACTAAAAGGATTACTTAAATGCTAAAGTTACAAGACCGTTCAATATCACGTGTACGTGAGCTTCTTACGCTTTGATAATGAGTAGGATAATTAAACATAAAACTTAGCTGTGTTCTAGCAGTATGCAGCTCGGAGGATTTGTTTTCGCTATCGGCCGTAGACAATTAGGGTCCCTCGAAGGAGTAGTTATGCAGTATGCACGAGTCAATCTGCCTTCAGCATTCACCAGCTGTTGTCGGCGTAAATGTAGGCGCAAGCGAGGTACTTGAACAAGTAGACTGCGAAAGGTTCCTAACTATCCATTCTAGCATCCCCGGGAGTTTTCCAGGTGTAAGAATAATGCAAAAGTGTGAGGTTAACACACGTCCTGAAACAAACGTTGCAATTAATTACTAATACAACCTCGAAAGTACCCACAAAAAATAGTAAAGAGGATCCACTTACGGTGTAAAATGATCGGATTTCTCTTTTCACACACAATTATGGAGTAATTATTGAAGCCACGTTGAAATTTCAATTGTCTATTACTTGCTTCATGTGTTACCGTCAATGATGCAAGCGGAAATAAATCGTGTCAAGATGTCGTTTTGTCGTTTAGTTTGTGATCATTCCCCCAATAGGAAAATTCGATGTAACGCGGTCAATTTGAATTTCGGCGTAACGCACAACCTACGCCCTACGTTTTGAACACGACTTACGACCTACGTTCAGTTTGAATTTAGGACCGTAACAAGACAAGCAAAGCAAGTGGACCGGATGGAATCGCACCCGAGATGATTAAATGGGGAGGAACAAAGCTAACACAATGGATAACAGACTTGATAAAAACCATATAGAAAAACAATCAAATACCAAACGACTGGGAGGAAAACATAATAACACCGATATACAAGAAAGGAAAAGAAAATAAATGTTATAACTATAGAGCAATATGCTTGGCACTAGTAAGAATAAAAATATATAGTAAATTATTACAAAAACGACTAAGAGAAGAAATAGGAAACAAAATGGAAAATGAACAAGGGGATTTAGAGCAGCGCGACAAGCAATCGACCACATAAGTGTACTAAGAAAACTAATCAAAGACAGAATAATAACAAATACACAACTAATACTAACATTTATGGACTTGAAAGAGACATTTGACAAAGTAAACATTATATGCAAATGACATTGTACTGATATCTGACACGGGCCCAAAAATGCAAACACTAATAGACGTGTGGACACTAGAATTGGGAAAATTAGACATGAAGATCAACAAACTAAACAAAAATAATGCGTATTCAAAGAAAAAAAGAAGAAAACATTCACCTCACGTGCAATGGAAAACAACTAGAAGAAGTGTCAACATTCGAGTACTTGGGAACAATAATAAGCAGCGATGGGAAAATTGAGACAAAAATAGCTAACAAAATTAAGGAAACGAATAACATCTACTACGCAATTAACAAAACAATACTGGGAAAAAAAATAAAGACGAGTACAAAACAGCAAGTATTCAATACAGTAGTAGTGCCAACGCTACTATACTCAACTGAAGCATTAGCAACACTGCTAGACTATAAAAAAAACTAACAACAGCAGAAATTAAATATCTAAGGAAAATAAAAAGGGTAACGAGAATAGACAGAATTAGAAATAAAACAATATACAATACACTTAAACAAGAAAGAATATGGAACAAAATAGAAAACAAACAATTAAACTGGAAACCACATATAACAAGAATGGAACAAAATATCTACAAGCAAAAGCAACACAAAAAAAAAACACCCAGAAAACCACGGAAAACTTTAAATAACGTATTACAAGAGATAGTAAAGAAACACGACACCACTATCAAATATAGCAAAAGATTGAAAAGGATGGACAAAGTGGATAACAGACACTACCCGACACCTTAATGGTAAAACGGGACAAAAGAAAGAAGAAGAAGAAAAGTCGAGATAATTTTTTTGGTACATAATTATATTTTATTTATTTATTTTGATTATTTATTTTTGAAAACATTTATATTCATTAATTTTGCGTAAAATGGGTTTGTTTTTTTACCAAGTTTGAATACAACTATTTTGAAAACAAAACCTAGTTTGAAATTGTAAACACTAAACACATCTTTGCTAAAACATTTAATAAAGACATTTAAACTAATACAAAGTAGTAGGAAGTGTAATGAGATAGATGTCTGTGAGACATATTGCAGTGATTGTGCAAGGTCAAATTGTAATGTATAGATGTAAAAGATATATAATGTCTAGTAGTAAGATATTACAGGTTTGTTGTATGTTAAGAAGATATGTCGATTTGTTTTCGTAATATTTTCATTCTTAGTTTGCAGAGAATAAAGCTGTGGTCACTTCTAATGTTTGCTGATGTGAGACTTCCGACGTCCAAGATTCGATTGGGAGTTATTGCTCTGTTAGTTATTATGTAATCTAAAATTGATTTTGTATTTCTGTTTCCCACGAAAGTAATTTTTTGTTCTTCATTTGTGGAAAAATTGTGTTGTTAATTCTTTATTCGTTGTTTGTGCATAGATTGATTAGCATTTCTCCCCGTTCTTTTATTGTTGGTTCGTTATATCGTTGTTTTATTCCTTCGATTGTTTCGTTGCCGATTTTTGCATTAAGAAACAGTTAAAGTTGTTGACTGTTAACTTGAATGATCCCACTTCATACCTACAGTTTTTACATTAAAATTTCTAAATAAAAAAAAATAAAAATGTAAAAAGTTGGTTAGAAAGAGAAGAAAATTCTGAATCGATTGTTATAATCGACATAAGTTTACATAAAAGTTTAAACTAAAAAAAAACGCATTTACTTTATGTAAAATGCTCGCCTAGTACCCCTAAGTACACAATTTGCAAGCTGTTGCAAAAGAAAGAACTTGAAGAAAATTCTGAATCGATTGGTGTGATTGACATAATTTTACTTAAGAACCAAAACAAGATGCATTTACTTTATGTAAAATTGTTTGCCCAGTACCTACACAATTTGTTAACTGTTGCAAAAACAAAGAAGAAATTTTGAAATGTAAAAAGTAAACTCAAATGAGAAGAAAATTCTGAATTGATTGGTGTGACAAAAAGATGCACTTACGTTGTCGTAGAGAAATTTTCGCTTGATACAAATTTGCAAAAAATGTACAAAGTCAGTTGGAACATGCTCGCAGGTTATGCCGTTTCCAGAAAGATTTGTAAGTACTTTCAAAGATCAAAACGATACACAGATCAAAAAGATATACGTATCAAAGCAACTTGAAAGATGGATGAATTAAAGTAGATAAAAGGATACTGTTGCGTAATTGTTATCGTTCGCTGGTTCGATTAACTTTTTCCTCGTAAGAATAATAAAGGAAGTAACTTGTTTTGCATATATATACAGGGTTGTCAGCTAAGCGCGCGTCGGTCTATAGCTCCTAAACCAATGAAGTTAGGAATTTCGTTGATATGTTAATCTATACTATTTGTAAGAGTCTATTTTTGGAAAATATTTTTGAGTTTGAGGGTGTCCCAAATAAGTGTGACGATATGAAAGTAATTTTTTTAATGAGACACCCTGTGTTTTTTGCATATTTTGGTTCACCCATGCACTCTATCCATTGCCGAAAATCTATTAATTCTGGCATTTTAGAAGAAATAAATAAAAAATAGAAAAACATAAAATTTGCGGACTGAAAATAAAAATTTTAAAAATTTCAAGATCATTTTTTTGGCTTACGGTTTGATATGGATTGAGTTGCGAAAGGTTTAAAGTTACTGTCAACCTATTAACATTTTGTAAATTTTGTACAGGGTTTCCAAAATTATGGCCGAAACATGACAAACTTCAAACCAATTTTTCTCGCGTTTTTCAAATGAAACCCTCTTGTTCTTCCGCCAAAATTTCAAGTGACTCTCTCTCTATTCCAATTTTTAAAAGCTCATGAACCATATCTGGCTCGTTACATGCTTTTTCATAATAAAGATCCTGTTGACTAAGAAAACCAAACTTTGGAAACTTAACTTGCCGGGCCCAACTTTCAATCTTTTTTTCTCTCGAGCGAGTTAATTTGTATTTTTTCACTAGCTGTGTCCACAGTGCAGATCTCGATTTTCCTTCAGTTATGTAATAACGTAAGGCAGAAAAAAAACGACACATTTTTTGCTAAAACAGCCGCATCCATATTAACCGCGTACAAATCCAACAAAGTTAAGTTTTTTCGTTTTCTTTCAAGGTATTTGTAAGCAATGCTCATAAAATTTTCTGCATCATTAGTAGTTTCTCTAATAAACAAGCTATAGGAATAACTGGCGTATGTCTAAAAAGCATTTTCAAAAGGACGCCAAAACTGCATAGTATTTTTGTAGCAATGTCACTTTTTTTGACAAAGTCAGCAGCACAAAACTCAGAAAAACATTTATGAATATGATATGGCATGTTCCGTGTTATCTGGCCCAACTTGCATTCGTTCTATTTGTTTTTTTGGCAGAAAGAAATGACCCTTTTATCTCTTTCACAAGTCCCGTAAAGCTTCACTTCATAAATTGAAGTTTTTTCGTCTTGTGAGATGACTTTTCCCATTCTATGCACTTTATTGTTTGAAATTTCAGCAAACTTCTTATTAAAATGTTTTGCCAAATGATTTGTACACTCAATTTTTAACTGTAATAAATATTTCAAAATTATCTTTTGTTTCGTATTTGTTGGTGTTTGAAGATCCCGTTTGTGATAGGCTAAAACCTTAGTCTATCACGAAACGGAATTTTTAAACCGCAATAGTTTTGTTGTAAATTTTATTGTACCTTTTTTCCATTGTAAACATGCTGAATTCGAATGTAAACAGAGGAATCTCCGTCTCCGATAAATTCTGAATAAACTATTCAATGATCTGGTATACTTTTTAAAAATCCTTCCCGTAGTATATCGACTTCCAACGCAGTGGCCGGTCCGTTCCAATTCTTGAAACATGAATGTTTTGGGGGAGTGATGTTTTTATTTTTGCTCTTTCGCATTTGTTTCGGACAGTACTTTCTTTGTACCAGCTCTAATAATCACTGCTACTCTACATTTCGAGTTATGTCCATGGTCATAAGATCGTTTATTCCATCAACTTTTACACGAACTGCAGGGTACAAGATTCTGTCAACAATTACAAATTTGCTCCAGTTTCTATGGCCATTTGCTTTTCTTCTTCAACTGCAGCACAACAAGATTTTGTTTTAGCGCTGGTCAGTAGCTTTTTCTTAGTTGTTCTCCAACTCAAGTAAGAGGGAAAAGTTGGAGATGGAATGTCTAAAAATATTAACAGACACCAGAAGACTTGAAATCCCATTGCTGCAATTATAACTTCCCAAGTAATAGCTCTTATTCATCGGCAGAGAATGACTAGCGTCATCACTTGAAATTTTAAAGTTTTTTCTCCCATATCGGCATTTGAATATTACATCGTGTTTTATTCCTTTAATCGGAGCGCCACCAAACTGCAAGTTAAAGTTTTTGCAGGATCAGACATGTTGAGAAACGGACATACAAAACGTGATGATGCTAAGGGCAGAAAGTATTCGTCTTCCATCAGCAGACTTTTTCTTATTTTTTGTCTCAACTTCCACATCATCCAGAGGGTGAGAAACATTTGCTGCTAATTTCATATCAATGTCGTCAATGTTCTGGTCAGCCTCCACATCAGTCCAATTGTATTTGTCTTACTCCACTACGTTTACGTCTTTGGAGTTCAATTCTTCTTCTACGTCAACCAGTTTAGGATTGAGTTTTACCTCCAATGTGTAATCTAGCGTATCGATTACATTTCTTTCCCCACTTTCACCGTCTTTCGTTACATTGTTTTCTCCGTTTTATCCGTCTTTCTTTTCTGAAAATCTCAACTTTTTGTTCGCCTAGGGTGGTCCTACCATAATTTCGCTTTTCATTCTTTTCTACTTGTCCCATATTTCGTACTCTTAGAATATCGTCAGCGACAAAGGAAAAATGATGGAAAAATCACTATAGGTATGGAATTCTTACAAAGATGCATGTATTTCAGGGGCTTTAAAAATTTCACTCAAATACATGTTACATGTCTTTGTCACATCAATAACTTACAGTTCTATCAACAGCCCATAAAACCAAAAATCAGAGGCTTCATCTTGAAGCTAGCCTTAAGATCATCTATTTGCTACGAGCTTTCGTAGTAACAGAAAGAAACAAGATGTTAAATTGGAGGTAATTATATTTTTAATTGGTGAAAACATATATAAATAATAAGCAGGTCAAAATTCATACATCTGCATATAAAGCACTACTTTGACTAATTAGATAGCAGCCTATCACTTAAAGGCTACTGTCAAATTAAAATTAACAAAGATAGTAGTTAGATTTTTAGATTTCACAAATAAAACCCACCGACGATTATATAGTATTACTAAAGCACAAAAATGTAACACTTGGTTTGCGTGTTAAAATAAGAATCCATCACCTACATGCATCACAACTAAATCAAAGATCATATTTAAATCTAACACAAAATTATAAGGTCTGTGAAGCAGACGAGAGTACTTAGCTGAGTGGTTGGAGTCTGAATTGTTGTCTGCCAAATACTTTCAGAACCCGAATCCGGAGCTTCTATATTTAACTAGGCGAAGGTGACCAATTGATTTTCGAGACAGGCCCCGTAACAGGAGGTACGAGATGGTGTAAACTGCACACGTTCAATAGGTGTTTACTTTAATTTTGCTTATGATCCATAAACTTGTAACGACGTTACAATTTTACTGCATCCCTTAGATGTTCACCATAAATTGCTTATTCGCTTCTCAGGTTTTAGAATTATCGACTCCAAATCAACCAAACAAAGTTGTACCCACAGGAACTAACCAGGAACCAAAGTCGAAGACGAAAAGGTAAAAGGACAAAATAAAAAAAAAGCTGTAAAATGATAATTCCTAATTAGGAAAACCATGTGTCATTTGCATTATAAAACTAACCTGTACACAATTTACTACCAACGAAAATATTTGTAATCGCCAAGCATCCTCAATGTTTGTGTATAATTCACGACACCTAAAACATTTTTACTTAATGGATGACCTTAATTAATTCGAATACAAACCGAAAATGTGGATTCACTATCACTACAGCTTTTGAGATGGAGGATGATTTCCTTCAAACACCAACAACGGAAATGACAGAAAAGCGTTCATACATAGGGGGCGACACCAGACGAATCAAATGCGTCACAGATAACTAACCAGAAGAAGCGTACTTAGGAATTTTTGCCCATTCGCATACAAAATGTTTATTATTACACAAACGAATTATTCCAACGGCAAATTAAACCTAAGTCGATTTTGGAACGAAACACATTACTATTACTATTTCTATTTGAAGTTGATCAAAAAAATTTTGAGCTTTTTGTTCAGGTTTGCCAGCGTTTGTCTGATGCTCTTTTCATAAGCAATCGTAATTCCGCTGACATTTTCGTACATTTCACCTTTTTTCAATTTTTTTGTTTGTTTATTATTTTACTTTTGTTTGTTTCATTATTGCACCTTTTATGTCCGTTCGCAATGAATTTTGGGTTTCTTAGTCTACATTCGGTTTATTTTACTCATTTGGTTTTGTGTCTCTTATCTTCCTGCTTTTCTTTTTTGTCTCTTTTATTGTCTTCCTTCCTGTACTTCTTTCCTTTATACAAATTTTTTCTTTTCCGGTATTTATGTGTTCTTCTAATGAAAAGTTTTTGTTTTTGTTTGTTATTCTTCATTACACTACATAGAGCCACTTACTAGCGATGCAGACGATGACGACCTAGTAATTTTTTATATTCTTCCATTGTTGCAGTAATTTTTTTAGGATTAGTAAACCTGGTACTGCACCAAAACTTTACTCGGACACGTGTTTCAACAGCTAAGCTGTCATCATCAGCGATACCGTACAGTATACAGTATCGGTTAAAGTACAGCAATGATCTACTCCAGGACTATCAATTCCCTTACTGACAAAGTGTTAGATCCAGAAGTCCTGTGGTCATTCTGGAGTCCATTGTAAGTAGGTGAGTATTGGTGTCGTAGAAAGTACAGGTTAATAATATCCTTTCAGAAACTTCAAAGCCATGTAAATAGTACTAGTACGGTTTAAATTTATGAACTGACTTCACAGTACAATAATAAAAATATATAATAGTTGCGGTAAACTATCTTGTAATTTGTGTCTAGCTCGAAACTTTACTGAGTTATACCTGCTTCATCTGTAAGTGCAGATTTCCTACCTTGCCAATTCCATAAAGGTAAGTAACCCTTTTTTTACTTTAGAAAAATCAAACCGTTACAACACATCTTTTTTAACGCCCTTGCTTATTTTTGCATGCACGCGCTATCACTACTACTAGAATTAATGCTGGCTCACATATTCTATCCATAACACCTTTATTCAAGTCAAAAATCTTGTCATTATTAAAAACCCATTAAATAACAATTCTGAAACTAAAGCATCGTGTACAATTTCAAAGAAGTTGTCGGATGAAAAATCTTTGTTGTACGTAACATAATTAATTACAATTTTGGCTTTTAAAACGTCCGAGCTTGAAATTAATGTACTTTACAGTACAAAACAGAATTGTAGTACTCAGATAAATTTGCATTTTCAAAGTTCCTTGACTTTATCTTCGACGATTTTAGAATTATAGTTTCATGTTTCAATCATGTCACAGAAGTTAAAACACATAAAACCGTGTGTCACGCTGACAGATACTGAAATCTATTTATCATCGACTGTCTTGTGACCTACCTGTTAACCATAATTAATGATGGTTTCACATTTGACATAGTTGTATTAATTTTGTAGAAACAATTTAGAACTTAAAGTTTAATTAAAGCATTTGCACATAAAATATCGTTTCCTATTTGCGCCCTGACATTGTTATTTTGTATGTAAAACATTGTTATTGAGATTCAGATGATTATTTAAATAAGTTTAAGATACGATGCAATATATACATCCGCTCGGAATAATCAAGTGATTTCCTACTAACGCACGAGTTTATCCTTTAGAAAATTCAAGACCTTTGCCAGGCAGTGTCAGGATCAGTGTCGCATAATTACAGTTATTATTAAAATGTGACACTCCTTTTTGCAATTGATGACCTTTAGGACGTGCTTTATATAAATTCTTTAACGATTTAAGATTGTGGGAAATCGATATTTTTATTATGAAATATTCTATGCCTCAAAAACAATTACGTAAACACGATTTGGGTGTAGTTCAATATTCATCGACGATCATTTATTTTTGAGAAAGCTGATTTTTATTTGTTCTTATTTACTAGTAACTAAATGATCATTATACAATAAACTAGCATCATCAATTACAGTTTTAAAACTGTCGAACAATTATCAAAAACCTCAATCAAGTGACTACCGTAAAGAATCAGGGTATAAAATCAGATAGGTGGAATTTTGATAGCCCTCCGTTGCTTTTCTTTCAGAACGAGCTAAATAAATACTATTGATGTCGTATTTTCCATACTTAATACGTATAATTATCCTGAATTCACTGCCACCGTGCTTAGCGTCCGATTTTATTAGTTTATTTTTAATTCGAATACTTAATACCGCATAAAGTTATCTGTTCTTCATCTATAGCTGGTCGTGGAAAGCGATGCAGTAAATTTTTGTTTAACACATTCTGTAAGTCCACAGTTATGCCTTTATTTATTGAATGAATGATAGAATAATGCTCATTTAGATTCAATCAAGAAAGTCGAATAAGACAGTATAAGTGTCGTTAATTTGCATTTTAAAATGTATAGTTCCTTTTTAATACGCATTTTAGCTTATTACCATTTATATAAGTAATTAACTTCATTCATGTAAGATGTGTTCTAATTATGAAGCAACTATTTTTAATTCTCACGATTATATCTTTTTATGTTTCTCTCTTATTTATACTTTTTTTGGTTGGCTATTTACATAATTTGCGTCTATCTAGCATTCTAAATCGTAATTATTTAGATTTGGATAACATTTTAAAATGTGTTAACATGTAAATGTTTTGTATTATTATTTTGAAACGCTTTACCAAAGCATCGTCACATTAGTTTTATTATCTTTTTTAAAGATTGAGATTGATTGATTACATAATCTATACTTTTATTACGTATTTTACATTCAATCTACATTGGTTATGATTGTAGTTACTGGTTGTTAATATACATTAAAAGTTCTTAACAACGAGCAGGTGTGGGGAATTTGTAAATTTGTTATGGATAGTTGCCAGTTAGTATGTGGGAAATCTCAAAGTTCCTCTAGTGTCATCTACATATTTGCCAACAAAGGTGTTAATAATAAAATGGACTACCATAGTTTGAACAAAAAACTCAGGTAGAAGAATTAAAAGGGTATTATAATTACAATGTTCCTAAATAATGCCATACCGAGAATGACCCGAGTGGGTTTCTGTTATTGTTTATTTACAAAGTTAGTTTGAAGACAATATATTTGTACAAATAACCACTGTTAATAAAAAAACTGGGCTGGGCAGGCCGGGGAATTGAGGTGATTTAATTATTTTTACAGTGTGCACAAAAGTACAGCAAAATGTCGCGTGCCGGTGTGGAACTCTGCATTATAACGTGACATAAATATAACTTTAAACTTGACAGAAATAAAAGTTCTCTTAGACACTTTGAAATCTAACCCTTTGTATCAGCTAATTACTTTGTTACCCAGTGCCAAAGCCCAACGTTTTTTTGAAAATCTGTTACAAACTACATACAGGGTGATTTGCGTAGAGCGTTCATTAAAAGTTTTTTAATTTCAATTTTATCAGAATTTAAGCCTGATGAAAGTGTATCAAAGTTTATCTCTGAGCTGGAGGAGATACGAATGAAGTTCAAACATGCCGGAGAAGAGTTAACGACTATAAGCATTTTATTTCCATTGGAGATGAAAAGGTGTTAAACACAGGTGGAATAGGATCGGTTGCAGTAAGAGCTTGGAAGGACATAGAATAGATTCAAACTACGTTATTAAATGTATTCATGTTAATACACAGCGATGTTTGCGGTCCTTCTGAGGAAAGTTCTTTTGGTAGAGCTAGATACTTCTTATTATGATGATTTTGCAAGTGTTTTTCTTGAAGCATAAGTTTGAAAAAAAAAAAAATGATAGAATTTATTGAAAGTGCAGAAAATATAACTAGGAATAAGTGTATTCGGACAGATAATGGTTTAGAACTTAAAAATAAAGATATAGAAAAATTGTTAAAAGTGAAGGAAATTGAACACCAAAGATCAATAATTTACACACCACAGCAGAATAGAAAAACAAAGAGGAAAAAATCAAACACTAGTTGAATGTGCGAGGACGTTAATATATGCCAAAAGTTTGGAGAAAAAATTATGGGTTGAGGCTATCTCAGTTAAAGAAAAAACTCCCTACAAACTTTAGTATGGAAATGATGCAAACTTAAATTTGTTTAAAGAATTTAGAAATAAAGTTTTAGCATATATACCAAAAGTTAAAACACGAAAATTGCCAAACCTTGGAAAGGTTCCCTAAAGTTGATGCAGAAAATTCAACCGAAGAGGAGAGAAAATGCAACTCTAGAAGAAGAAACTCGAGCAGAGGTGGACAATGAATTGAATAGTTTTGATGAAGACGGTAAAGATGACAAACCAGAACAACATTATAATCTAAGGAATCGAAAAAATTAAAAAAAATAAGCTAGACTAAAAGAATACAGTGTTTGTAATGTTTGTGTAGGTGATGAGTTAACGTACGAAGAGGTAATTAAAGAAGCCGATAAAGAAGAATGGAAGAGGGCAAACAATGAAAAACTGAAAATGTTACAAGAAAATGATACGTGGATTGTCGGTGAAAGCCAAATTGTAAAATTATTGACTCGAAGTGGGTGTTTAAAATTAAAAATAACCAAAACAAAAGGGAATTCAAAGTAAGGCTAGTGCGAGAGGCTTCCAACAAAAACATGTGTTTGATTTAGGCGAGATTTATGCGTAGTCTTGGCTTTAGCAAATAAATTTAAGTTAGAAATCTTTCAAATTGATGTAACTGCAGCTTTTTTTTATAGTAACATTGATGAGACGGTATACAGGGTGTCTGTGACGTCATCACAGGAGCAATATAAAAAAGTAAATGGGTAGGGGGGATCAAACTTAGCTCAAACGAAAAGGTTTTTTATTTCAAATTCAACGGTGTATCACAGTAAGGGAACTTAAAAGGAAAATTATACCAAATTTTCAATTTAATGTTTATTTGCAGCAATATCCAGTGACAGTTAAAATGCCCCAATTATCATGCCCGGAATAACCTCAAACAGGCCTATTTTTACTTTTTAAGTAGCTTTTACAAATGTTAAAGAAAAACAGTTGGCGTTGGAACTTTGCCTTAGTTGTTTTTGATTGACATTAGCAAAATCTAATGTCATTGATTGTGGTCACTTTCTAAATACACATACCTAGTACCGTTTTAAAACAATATATACTGTGAAAACTCCGAAGTAAAAATGCCATTCCTATTCACAACGAATGAATATGTAGATATGTTGCAAATCTATGGTGAATGTCGGAAAAATTCTCAAAACGCTCAGGCCTTATATGCGGAGCGTTTTCCCTATAGAAAAACACCTTCTCATGTGACTTTTGCTAAGGTTGAAGAGAAGGTGCGACAAGGTTCATTTCTAAACTCTAAACATAGTATATGAATGTAAGCTTTCGCGGCTGTTGTCACTAAGATTATTATCTTCCGGGTTGAGCCGTGTTTGTCCTTCCTTCCTATGTTCTCTGCTTAACGTTTCGCTAACCATGCTGTTAGCTTCTTCAACAGTTATTCTAAAGACTGATGTTGTTGTCTTCTGCTCTTCGTTATATACCTATGTTCCGCTACGGTTGATTGATATCGATCAGTGACGGGTGGTTGGTTTTCGATGATTGGTTGATCTTCTGTTTGGTGTTGACTAATTTTGTGGTGACATATGTTTTCTTTGTAGCTGAACATAAGTATATAACGAGGAGCAGAAGACAACAACATCAGTCTTTAGAGTAACTTCTGAAGAAACTAACAGCATGGTTAGCGAAACGTCAAGCAGAGAACGTAGGAAGGAAGGACGAACGCGGCTCAACCCGGAAGATAATAATCTTAGTGACAACAGCCGCGAAAGCTTACATTCATACATTAGACGCCTCTACGGGGAGGATAGCTACCAGAAAACCAGGAAACTGGATAAGTTACGGAAGAGGAAGAATCAACTGCTATCCTCATTAGCATATCTACGACCATGCCAAGACCAGAAATTGACGCTTACTTTTGTGAAAATTCGCCATCATATCGGAACAAAGGCACTCACTCGAGAAAGAATACGTTATACTTACCATCAACTACATATAACGTCAACAGAACTATACTATACTATAAGAAAACAAATGTCACCACAAAAATTAGTCAACACCAAACAAAAGATCAACCAACCATCGAAAACCAACCACCCGTCACTGATCGACATCAACCAACCGTAGCGGAACATAGGTATATAACGAGGAGCAGAAGCAACAACATCAGTCTTTAGAGTAACCTCTAAAGAAGCTAACAAAATGGTAAGCGAAACGTCAAGCAGAGAACGTAGGAAGGAAGGACGAACACGGCTTAACCAGGAAGATAATAATCTTAGTCTAAACATAGTAATCATGAAAAACCAATACAGACCGAACAGGATATGGTTAATGTTTTAGCATATGTAGCGGTTAATCCCCATGTGTCCATAAAAACTATTGCTGCAGAAATTGGCGTTTCTTCAAGTTCAGTTTATAGAATTTTAAAAACCCATCATTACCATCCATTTAAATTACATTTGGTTCATGAGTTGCGACCTACCGATCTGGATCGAATATTAACCTTTATCGCCATCATGCAAGTTATGATGCAAGACAGTCCCAATCTATTGCATAGAATTTTGTGGAGTGATGAAGCGCGTTTCCATAATAATGGCATCGTAAATCGCCATAACTCTCATTATTGGTCCGTGAAAATCTGCGATGGCTAAGGGAAGCTCGCTTTCAAACCAGATGGGGAGTTAATGTTTGGTGTGGATTATTCAATGGTCGGTTAATAGGCTCATATTTTTTTGAAGGGTATTTAAAATGTCAGAGATATTTAAATTTTTTAGAAAATGAGCTACCTGCATTACTGGAGGTTATTCCTTTGAATGAAAGAAGAGATATGATATGGCAGCAAGATGGTGCACCCCCACATAATAGCGGCGTTGTAGCAAAATATCTTAATGCTAGATTTTCAAACAAATGGACCTATTCGATCGCCTCCACGATTGCTGGTCCTAGCACCCTTAGATTTTTTTGTATAGAGATATTTAAAAGAGCTTGTTTGTAATGAAGAACCTGTAGACGTGAACGATTTAAAAATAAAATTAGACAAGCTTGTAATAACATTACGCAAGAGATAATACATGCGGCGTGTACACGTGAAATACTTACACGGTTCGATGCTTGTGTTGTTGCAGACGGAGGTCATTTTGAACATCTTCTATAAAATTATTTTACAGTCAAAGCGTTCTGGTTATTGCTGCAAATAAACATTAAATTAAAAATTTGGTATAATTAGTTCCCTCACTGTGATACACCGTTGAATTTGAAATAAAAAACCCTTTCATTTGAGCTAAGTTTGATCCCCCTACCCATTTAATTTTTTTTATTGCGATGACGTCCCTGTTCCTGTGATAAAGTCACAGATACCCTGTATAGCTCAAATCAACGTAGTGTAAGTCCCAAACAGATTACCCAATTTTAAAATAAATCTATTCGTTAGTTCCCGAGTTACAGCCTGTTAAAGAAATCTTGGGACACCCTGTATATGTACAAACTTAAAAGGTTTTGATAATGGAGATAATAATCATGTATTAAAATTGAACAAATCTCTGTATGGGTTGAAAAAGGCGCCCAAATACTGCAATGTAAAGTTTAATGCAGTAACGTTAGATTTGGGACTTGAAAGAAGCAAAAATGATTATTGCCTCTATTTTCAAACCACAGAAACCGATCAAACCTATGTTTTATTATAGGTAGATTATTTGTTGTTAGTGGAATCTAATATTAACAAAATCAATGCTATAAAACAGGGTTTGCAGAAGAAATTTAAGATGAAAGATTTAGGAAAGACTGGAATTTTGTTGGGAATAAACGTAAATCACAATGTAGACAAAGGGGTTACTAAAATTATTCAAACAGATTATCTTAAATGTGTATTGACAAAATTTGGAATGACAAACTGTAACGGTATAAAGACTCTATTAGAAGTTAAGTTAGATAAGTTAAAGTTAGAAAATGAAAACAAAAAAATAAACGATTAATAGATTCATTAATGTACGCCATGTTGAGAACGAGACCTGATATTTGTGCATCAATTTCATGTCTAAGTAAATATCAAAGCAAACCTATCCAAGAATTGTGGGTAAGGGAATTAAGGTACACTCATGAAATTTAAAACTTGGACACCACAATTTCTGTAAACAAAAGTTTGCACATTGTGAAGCGGGCTTAAGGGTATCATTACAATTCTAACAGCAGGTAGTCTCAGCAGGGGTTATCTTATAGAAGGACTGTAGAATGAATCATTACACTAAGCACGTTTTAGAAAATAGGTAATTTACGTTGCTTACTTAATTTTTTCTTTAAAGAATATATTTGAAGGTATCGCTAATTAAACACCATAGCTCGATTAATTATCGAATCAAAATTTTGTTTAGGAAATGTTTACAAAATAAAATTAGAAATAATTTTGATTTAAAAAACGTCTACAAGCAATAACTTTTAAATTAAATCAAAAACTAAACATGGTTATTTGGGTTGACTGATTATTACTTATTTTTAAATAAATCTAACCTACTAATTATTGTAAGTTATTAAAAAAAAATCATTAAACTCTCTATTCATAATATTTAGTCCTTACAAAATGTATATTTTATGACGTTTCATTTTTTCTGTAGTTAATATAAAAAAGTGAAAATAAAAACTAAGGCAATTCTTATTGTCAACGTATATATTTAGTTTTTGACAAGAATTTATTACATAATTATAATTAAGATACCAAGTTATAGTTTAAAATTAAATGAAAACTTTTTTTAAATAAAGGTATTACTATATAAATAAATATAAGAAATCAATAATGGGTGTGACCTCCATTATTATTGATACCAATTGCGCACAACCCGCGAAGTATGAATAGGGGCGTTGTCCTTTAACAACAAAAATACATTATGAAAATATTAATTCAACAGATCCCGAACTATTTTTTAGAGAAAGTATAGTGAAATAAGATTACTTACTTGTTGGAAAATATAATCTTCGTCTGGATAAAACACTTCGACTGAAGGTTTCATTATAGTTTCCAAAATATCTAAATACGCAGCAGAATCAAGACGTCCATCAATAGCCCAACAAACTCCTGGACCCCACCTGCTAACCCAACCCCACACATTCACAGAAAAATAACCACTTCGTTTTTTAGGACATATGTGATTATTTTCGTAACGAGTTCCTTCCATTCTATAAATTTTTGGTGGTCCATCGTTGCGGCTATTGAACGTTTTTTCGTCGCTAAAAATCACTCGATTCCAAAATTCCAAAGGTTCGTTCACATATCGCCTTGCAAATTCTAGACGACGTCTCATATTTTCGTCACTGAGAACTTCTTTCGCAGCATTATACTTTTTTATTCCCATCTCCTTTAATCTTTTTTGTGCAGTTATACGGCATCCGGGAAAATGTGTATCTGCTATAGCCCTGGAGTATGTAGCAAATGGTTGTTCTGTTACGTAATGAAACAACTCGAGATCTTGAGCACGTGTAGATACTTTAGGTCTACCACTTCCGATGGCTCTTTCCAAAGTGTGTTCAAGATTCCATTTTACTCGATAATGCCCTACGGTGCTTTTTGGTATATTTAACATAAGTGAAATTACGTTAATAGATTCCATTTACTATTTACACATATTTTCTTGGAAAATTCAATAATTAACTATTGGGATATGATGACCCTATACTTCGCAGGTTGTGCGCAACTGGATATAAGCAAATAACTTGGAGTTGTTACCCTGGCCAGCAAAAAGCCCAGATTTTAACATTATCGAAAATGTTTGGGCTCGAATACTTGCTGTTATCCGAAGACAACAAGGGCCAAATTTTATACCAGTAAACCGTAATGCACTAATTGCAGCCATTGATACCGCATGGGAAACGATTAATATTAATTATATTGATACCTTGATAGCGTCAATGAGCAGACGCCTCCAAGAATGTATCAATAATAATGGAGGTCACACCCATTATTGATTTCTTATATTTATTTATATAGTAATACCTTTATTTAAAAAAACGTTTTCATTTAATTTTAAACTATAACTTGGTATCTTAATTATAATTATGTAATAAATTCTTGTCAAAAACTAAATATATACGTTGACAATAAGAATTGCCTTAGTTTTTATTTTCACTTTTATATTAACTACAGAAAAAATGAAACGTCATAAAATATACATTTTGTAAGGACTAAATATTATGAATAGAGAGTTTAATGATTTTTTTAATAACTTACAATAATTAGTAGGTTAGATTTATTTAAAAATAAGTAATAATCAGTCAACCCAAATAACCATGTTTAGTTTTTGATTTAATTTAAAAGTTATTGCTTGTAGACGTTTTTAAATCAAAATTATTTCTAATTTTATTTTGTAAACATTTCCTAAACAAAATTTTGATTCGATAATTAATCGAGCTATGGTGTTTAATTAGCGATACCTTCAAATATATTCTTTAAAGAAAAAAATTAAGTAAGCAACGTAAATTACCTATTTTCTAAAACGTGCTTAGTGTAATGATTCATTCTACAGTCCTTCTATAAGATAACCCCTGCTGAGACTACCTTCTGTTAGAATTGTAAATGATACCCTTAAGCCCGCTTCACAATGTGCAAACTTTTGTTTACAGAAATTGTGGTGTCCAAGTTTTAAATTTCATGAGTGTACATTAAAGAAACACTTGACTTAAAATTAGTGTACGAGTCAAGTGAACCTAACAAGATAGTTCGTTATTTAGATGCCAGTTGGGGTGGAGATAAGGATGCTTGGAAATTAACCACTGGTTATGTTTTTAAACTGTTTAATTGTGCAACTTTTTGGTCAATCAGGGTCCAACCCAAAGCGGCTTTATCTTCAACGGAAGCCGAGTATATGGCGATCTGTGAACGAAAATGGCTACACAATTTAGTGATAGAACAGAAAGTTTTTAATAATGATTGCAAAATAATTCTGTTGGAGGATAACTAATCTGTTGCCAAAAATTCAGAGTTACACAAACGTTTAGAACACATTGACATCAGACATCATTTTATAAGAGAGAAAGTTGAATCGGAAGAAGTCGAAAATAAATATATAAATACATGTGACCAGATTGTTGATCTATTTACCAAGCCTTTATTGAGTGAAAAATTTGTAAAATTAAGGGAGAGTTTGAACCTTAAATAATTTATGTTTAATGAAGGAGGGTGCATTAAAACTAAATTGTACTTTTGTAAAAAGGGAACTGAAGTTAAGTTGGTATCAGAACGTTTTCCGCTTAGAAATTTTTGGGACCTAGCGCCTCCATTTTATAGATAACTATATTTCTGTACATATTCCAGTGGCGGAACGTACAAACATTATTTGTCATCGTCTCATGAAAGTAATTCATTCTTACAAATAAAAAAGGGGGGGACTGAAAATCATACGCAAGTCAATTGCAAGTACAGATAAAATAATAATAATTGAAATTATAGTTTTATAATAATAATAATAATAATAATTTTTATTTCTGCTAAATATGATAAATCATTTACAGACGTCAGCTTGTTAATATAAATTGAAGAACTCTTTAAAAACTATGTTTACAATTCAAAAATATTCTATGGAGTGCTCGCCTCTTTCAAAACAATAAGTATTTTTCTTTTGTCTAAACCCATACTGATTAACATGAAATATATTCTGACTTTCAAAATATGAATTTATTTGATTATACAGTGTGTTCAAGATAAGGATGAACAGCATGGGAATCTCGGAAACCGTGAGATATATAGAGTCGGTTAAATTTGGAAAAAATTGCCCACTTCATGGGTCAACAGTTTGCTGTTGAGAAACTTGCTTACTTGGCTTACTTCCGGAGATATTCGAAAAAAACCGAAATTGTACCATTTCGTTTTTATTATATTCTGAAGTTATTCAAAAAGTTACCAAAAAACTGAATGCACTTTGTTATGGCCACTGTTTCTGCTCTACAAGATGGCTTTCACAAATTTTTTTTACAACGTTTTGTTTCGAAGAAACCATCATTAAGTTTATTTTTTCTTATGGCACTCAAAAAAAAGTACACTCCGTATAAGAAAGCATTTTTCATTACAAATTCAACGATTACTACACAATAGGGTTATCCGTGATTTTATTGAGAAAAAATATCGTTTTAGTAAATTTCTAATCTTTTTCGTCTAGTGTGCGGTGAATGAAACCATGGCAACAAAAAAATTTAGTCGTTTTAACAATCGACATTCTTTTTCTAAATTTAGATAATCCCAATTGCAATTATTAATAATGTAATATAGAATAATGAACATCATCCCCTAGTTGTAATAGTTCTAACAATTTTGTTTATAAATTTAGTACTGGGAGTTTTAGCAAAATTTCCTGACCAAAATGATACAAAAGATTAGTGTCATGTACTGCGCATTCAAGAAATTGAAAACAAAAATTTATAAAAATATTATCCAAACAATTTGTTATTCTAGTAGTAGAAAATACATTTTGGCAAAAGCCATGAGAAGTAAACCATTCACATAAGTCTACGGCATTCTTGTCATTTGGATTATTGAATTTTACATTGAAATCGCCTACAATTATGATTCTATTAAGTTTTGAAATTTTCATTTAATTTCACAATGCATCTCTACTGATAAATTATTCACGTCATCAAATTGTTTAAAGGACATGCCTGATTTACACAAAATTAAGACACCACCATGACCATTGAGTTTACGAGCATAATATGAACCGCTCAATTCGGTGTTCGTTAATCAATGTTCAAAAATGCATATTACATCTAAATTTATGGATTGAATATAAGATTCGAGTTCAATTATTTTAGATCGTAGACACTGTATGTTTATGTGAAACACAGAAAATTTATTAATTATACTTGCTGTTTTGTTATTTTTAAAAAACGATTAATGACTACCCCGCTGGCCAATTTTTTCCAACTTTTGCTAAATACAGCTCTCTCTCAGCAACAGATACCTTAAAAGATGAGTATTCTTCAGGATGTTTCGCCGTCAGTTTATTACATTTTAAAGTTTTACAGATAAACGATAAACATGCAAATGGCCATATCTTTCAGCTGCTTTTAAAGTTGTATCTTTGCACAAACCAAATGTTCCTGGATTGTACCTACGATTTCCACTCGTTTTCTTCTTGATTAGTGTTTTCATGTTTCTGACGAACTAGATTTTCTATATCAGTATCTATATCGATTTTTGATTCATTGCTTTTTGCTGTAGCATTCACAGAAATTGAAGATGTAGATCTCGTATTTATCTTATTGGGAATATCAACGTTTAGAAGCTGATGTTGTTTTTTTCTGGATTATTTGAAAGTAAATCATTATTAATGTTAAGAATTTCAATCATTTTGCTAAGAACACAAAACCAGAATTCTTTAACAAAATTAAAGTTAATCAACCGGTTCATACAAATTATTTAATTCATAAATTAATAGGCGAACACAATCATTGTCACCCTATCATACAGACTTAAATTTAATCAAATTAATTGGGGTTGAAGTTAAAGATGTAGTATATTATGTTACTTTTAAATTATAATATGTCTCGAAATTGATGGTAAATAAATTTAAATCAATTCGTTGTGAAGAATGGAAAACTGTAGGCAACTTATATGCAAACATAGACAAAAAGTGGAAGAATATTTAACTGATGAAGTGGATGATATAATATTTACAGTGAGTCGTACCTACTGGTGAAAGTTAAGAAGAATTTACCAGTAGTGACTCGACTCGGAATCTATTTAGTCATGCGTTGAATCTTTGTTGAATAATTCAATTTACTGTAATTGACTCGCATTTAATTAAGCAAACTCACACATCTTGTAGTTTCATGTAAATAAAATGTGAAAGTTATTAATTTTTGTATATTTCATAAAATACATTTCAGTTGTTCAGTCAAGTTTTTTTTATATAGCAATTCGAAATCTAAAAATGATTTTAAATGTATTGGTAGTCAAAGCATGAATTGTTTCCTTTAGCATCAAAGTAATTATGTTATAATTGTATTATTAATTACATTAAACATTTCTAATAACCGAGTAATGTTCACTTCATCGGTGTCGTCTAATTTCTTTCATCTATTCTTAAAATGGCAAGAGTGAGATCTACAATCAAAAAATTATTTTACATTTTCATTTCTTGATTTTCTATCTATCCATCGGTGTAATTATAATTGGTAATAACATTGTAATCAGAGTATAACAGTAATTTTGTTGTGTTCTAAACAGCTGATGCACAAACTGGGTTATGTTTATATCAACAGTAGGTAACTGAAAAGAAACAAAAGTAAAAGTGTTAAATCGATAATCAATACATACCTAATTTAAATTATTATTTGCACATCATAATCAATCATAATAAGTGTATTTGTTGGTAAATACATAAAAGGAATTTAATTTGTTCCAAGCCACGGCGACACTGAGATTTGGACGTGCCCTTGCCGCTTTAAAAAGTAAATTACGAAAGAATAGTAACTTCAATTGGTATAAAATAATTATTAATATTACAAGTAAAGTACAAAATTGGTAAATGGCCTACGCTTAATTTTTTCACAACCGCTGTAGTGTGGCAGTATAGGGTATTACTATACTCAGTATACTATTGGCACGGAGTAATAAACCTGTCAGAATTATCGAATCTCCCGTATTGCAGTGACGTAGGTACCTGATACGTTTGGAAAATCATATTTTTAGTAGGTAAATATATTATAATAGTAAAATCTACCTTGATATGAATTATTATGTAGTTTCTTTTATTGTTTCAATCCTTACTTTGTGGAATCTATTTTTCATAGTAAATAATTTAATTCAGCAATATTCCACCGTTTAATAAGATATAAATAGATACAAAACTTTTGTAAAAGACAGTATTTAAATATAAAATTAAACTCTAAAATCGATAAATGACAAATGTGTCGTTTCTCAATTTGTCTATTTTAAATTTTAATTTTATATAGGTACGTATACTGAGTTTTACAAAAGTTATGAATCTATTTGTATCTTATTAAACTGTGGAATATTTAAAAAAATTATTTACTATTATGTGGTTTGTTTCTTATTATTACAATTAAGAATCGATATAGCTAAATAAAGTAATTTTAAAACAATTATTCTTTAGCGTCAAAATGTGTGTTGGATTATCTATCATCAGGTAAAGTGGGGTCGTTAGCGCAGTTATTACGGCAGACGTGTTGTAATTTCTGCAAAAGATTACAGGTAATTAGTTGTTTGACCGAAGGGCTTCGTATATTTTCTAAATGAAAAATATGTTTAGTTTGTTATTAGCAATAAATTGGCTTGTTTGTTTGTTTGTGTGTTAGTGCAAATAATTTTGTGTTAAAAGTAGTGCGTTTTCTGTTAATGAAAAAATTATAATTTTAAATGTGCATGACGCTGTTCGATGTCAACACCCTGCAAAAAGTGTCGATAATATTGTAGGATTATGTTCTGCAATGACGGGAATATCAAAATCCACCATTTATAAACTAGTGAGGAAAGAAAAATTTGGGACAAGTGCTTCACCCACTTCCATCTCCTGGTCGGCGCCCGATGGAATTAGATGATGCAATGAGGAATTCTGTCCGTAGAAAGGTTCACTCGTTCTACTTACGGAAAGAGATTCCTACAATCGATAAGATTTTACTAGCAGTAAATGAGGATGAAAATCTACCCCAAATGAGTCGTAGAACACTGTGGAAACTTCTTCGCAAGTTGAAGTTTACTTGGGAGAAGATAAATAGAAGATCCGTTTTAATTGAAAAACAAGAGATTATTACATGGAGGAGAAATTATCTTCGGGAAATAAGAAAATATAGGCGTGAAGGCAGGCGTATATTCTATTTGGATGAAACCTGGATCAATGCAGGACATACCGTAAAAAACATGGCATGATAATACCGTTACGAGTGCTCGACCAGGATTTATAGAAGGGCTATCGACAGGATTTCGACCGCCTTCTGGGAAAGGAACACGGTTAATTATTACTCATATTGGCAATGAAGATGGCTTTGTAGATGGTGGTTTGTTAGAATTCGAATCAAAGAAAACTGGCGACTACCACGAAGACATGAATGCTAATGTGTTTGAAGAATATTTTGAGCAGATGCTAGATTTGATACCCCAAGGATCTATAATAGTTATGGACAACGCCAGTTACCACTCACGAAGATACGAAAATTTACCTACCAGCGCTTGGAGGAAAGCAGAAATTATAGATTGGTTATCTGTTAAGAATATAACTTTTGAGGATGACATGGTGAAAAGAGAATTATTGGATATTGTTAAAGTTCATAAGAATAAGTATATACGTCATGTTATTGACGAAATGGCAAAGAATCGGGGCATTGAAGTACTGCGTTTACCACCTTACCATTGTGAGCTGAATCCTATAGAGTTGGTTTGGGCTCAAGTAAAGGTGACGTCGCTCGTAACAATACCACTTTTAAACTCGACGACGTGAAAAAACTTCTGGAAAATGCATTAAACAAAGCAACACCTGAAAGATGGAAGAACTGTGTATCTCATGTCGTTAAGGAAGAAGACAAATGTTGGCAACTGGATAATTTAGTAGAGATAACATTGGAGCCAATTATTATATCAGTAAACACACAAGACAGCGATTCTGATTCCGAAATGGAAATTTCAGACGAGGAAGAAAGTTAAATGACCAAGCGTAATGTGCCTGAAACAGTGTTCTACTCTCTAAACACCATTTATTGTAACCATGAGTGAGTATAGTCAGTTATTTTTAAGTATACCTATTTTACCTACTAATGTCTTGTTATTTAAATGAACATTTTTATGCCTGTTACTTTTATCTATTCATTTTGATAAGTTTCCATGACAACCACATAATTTTATAATTGAGCCAAATTTACTTTTTGATGCCTAAAAATCGGTATTTCAAGCAATTATGATTTATTACTCCGCGCCAATAGTATACAGACTTTAGTCCCCCTTCTTTCCTGGTCTAAGGTTTTTCGCGAATAATCCTGTAAAAACATACGTCTTAGTTCTATTTTTCATACTTGCTTTTTCATTAAAATAATCAAAAGTTAATTGTTTTAACTAATAGTTCAACATGGGACTCTTCAGGAGTGATAGGACTCGAGTGTAAGTTCACTATGGTACAAATGCGTGCTGTCAACTATATTCCCTACTTGAGGGCACATCATATTCCTTATTAAGAAACTTTGTATTGTGTCATGACTTCTTTAAGATTCTTAATTTAAACCACTACTTCTTAAACGCATTTTTTTTAAGTGTTGTAACTCTTTACTAGAGTACAGTATTATACAGTAACGATTTATAAAAATTTTGCAATTAAATATTTTGTTCAATTTGAAAAGAATTCATCTAGCACGAACTTGTGAAATGGAATTTTATTAATTAAATCTGTCTGCAAGAATTAAACGAATCAATTAAATTAATAAAAAATATTAATAATTGAATTGATTGTTGAAAAAATGTGCAATTCAATTTATAAAAATCCAAGTTCAAACTTTATACAATAACATACAGGATGGTCCGTTTGAAAAAATGAAAACCTACAAGTCTGACATATTTAAATATAATTTTAAAACGTGAAAAAATTATTTGACAAAAGTTTTATTCAAACTATTCTGTATAAAAAATTATATATATATACGCAGCATTTTAGTAATAATAAAAATTAGCCAAAAGCGGTAGAAACGTACATTTTACACATAAAAATTTCGAATAATTGTCAATATGAATAATATTCCTACATTTAAACGATTTCAAATTTTATCTTCCAATAGTAATAAAATTATTAATTTCATAAATTCTAATGTGTTGAATAATATTCAGGAAACGTGATCTAGCTACAATTTTTCCAGTTTTTGGGTGTGCTGTCAGATAATCAAATTTAAAAGTTTATATTACTGACTTAATGCGTACTTAAGGGTTATAAAGTATCATATTAGTTATGTTATTAACTATTTTTATTTTATAATATTACGTTACAAAATGATCATCTACTACTACTACTACTATTAAATATAAGTTACTAATGTGTAACAAAAAAAAATTTTTGTATTTCTTTAAAAATAAATTAATTTCCATTTTGTATTTACTGTTACTTAACAGTATGATTTGCGATAATTTATTAAATTGTTTAGCTTACGTTTCACTTCCTGTTGCTAATTTTTATTAAATAATCTACTTATAAAATTTAAATAAAGTGTGATTGAAATCGTGTCTGAATTAATGCGCAATAACTTTTATTTATAGATACCAATAAAATTAATATGAGTTTTATAAACGAAAACACTTCGATATCATTAAAATCATAATATGTTCTAACACCCGCATGCACGAAATAATTAAATATATTGTGCTTACTTAATGGATCAAGGAAAATTTAATGCCTGAAGTAATTCAACTATGAACATTCTACTATAATTTATTGACCATTTCACTCGTAAATCATATGTTAAGTAAGAGATTTAATTATTTAAAGAGTAAAACTGTTTACTTGTTACGGCATGTACTCTTTTTGCGGATCCAGTCAGAGAATGGATAAACATAGATGCCCCAGTTTCTATATAAGTCCATCGATCTAACACTCGTTCTGCCTAAAGACAGTAAGTATTGACGTTGCACTTTGCCAACTTACGCAACACTCTTAAAATTCTCCTAAATTTATTTGATTTAAAAATATTAAAAAAAAAAAGAATCTTGTACCCTCGAAGCGAATGTTTGGATTTAAATAACACGTTACTCAGCAATACTCAATAAAAATGTAGGTAGAAATTTAGCTACTGGTTCATTATTAGTTATAAAAAAAGATAAATATCGACAAAATTATTAAGAAGAACTAATTTGAATAACAATTTACGTTTTTAATGGTATGAAACCGAGTACAAAAGCGGACAACCCACACGTCCATAAAGATAAGTTTCTTATGAAGATTAAAATTTACTTAGAAAAAAAAAATGTACTGTACGGTGTTTGCATTAAACGTCAAAGTAATGTAATTGTATGGCCTTCTCAAGGTAACTGCACATTTCTTTCATTAGTCAGTTTGTTCCAGATACTTGAGTAGAATGTGTGCTTAGGCGTTTTGTGTGTACATTACGAGAGGAATGAAATGTCATGCTACCATATTAATATGTGTAGATAAAATCATTTCTTTTTAGCTAAATAATCGTTGCTAAATAAACTTAAAACTTAAATGGGTTTTTAATGGTATCCATATAAAAACGTTGTAGATTTTTTCTAAAAAGCTGAAACGAACCCATTTAACATTATCATAGTTAAACATCAGGGTTATGGAAATAAACACTTAAAAAATCTATAAGTCTGATCATAATCTATACTCGGTGAATAATAACGTCACAAATTTTAAGGATGGGATGAAGAATGGGTGCAAGAGTTTTAAAAAAAACTCATTTTTAACTGTTTGACTTATGACTTGTTTGCATAAATTTGGGATAAAACCGTTCCATCATCATTTACATCAGAAACCACGACTATAAAAGTCACCTCTACGTCACTGTAAACAATATGTAGAGTGAAACAAGCGTGCAACGACCTAAAACATTTTGCTCGCAAAATAAAACAATCGTTTACCGAAGAACTACACATCGCCTCGATACTAATAAACGGCAAAAAACCAAGAGAAAGTATCGAATCTGTACGACGGTTTTTCTGACATTAATATTCACATTTATTAAGAAAAGATGCACGCTAAGTAATTTGTAAAATCGTACACCAAAAAACTGCACCAAAAAACTTTACTCGGACACGTGTTTCAATAGCTAAGCTATCATCATCAGGGATACCGATACTTAGCTATTAAAACACGTGTCTAAATAAAGTATTTTGGTGTTAAACTACGCTGCAGTTAGTGTTCCTTTCTTTTGACTATTTATGGCTGATAATAAAAAATTTTATATTAGTATATTTAAAAAGTTATTAACAAAAACAAATGGCCGATTTCACGTGGTAAACGATAATCACGTTATAAGTTTGTACTAATTTTGTGCTATTTATTGCTGATAATTAAAAATGTTGTGCTAGTATAACTCTTATTTAAAATTGAGATTACGCCATGTGCCTACTAGCTCTCATAGTGGTAGAGAAGTCGCGAGTTCCGTGTGATGCTATACTAATAAACAAAGTTTGAGCGGCAATACAATATTTATTTTTAATTAACAATAGAAACAAGATTGATTAAAAGAAATTAAAAAATGACATTAAGCATTACACATTATAATTTATTTATACGTGTTAAGGTAAATTGAAAAAAATCAACCCCCGATTATGAAAGAACAGGAACTGGTTGTAAACGCTTACTCACTGCTTCCTAGTCTATTATGAAATAATACGTAATGTTTTTTTATAGAGTAATTTTTTTTTTATTTTTTTGTTTGTTTATTGTCACGAATTTACCTTGGCGATAATATTTACAATTTGTTTAAACAATTAAAAATGAAAAAAAAATGAAAAATGATTAAACTATATTAATTTACGCATATTTGCAACAGATAAGAATTTACGATTTACCCGACGTGTAGTGAAGATCATAACCGGATAAAACTAAGGTAAATAAAATAGCCTGACCTTCATTGGTGATGATATTTGCTTCTTTAATTGTCCCCGGAAACCATTATAAAACCATTAAAAACTTACTCGAAATTAACATTCGGCTAAATATCGTTTGCTTAATAATTTAGCAGTTACTAATTCAGTGCACAGTTTATAATTTATTTTTTATTTAAATCCCATTTAAGGATATTATAAACCGTAAATCTATCAACGGTTAAAATGTAAGTGTTTTCCAAAAACTTTCATATCATATCAATATCATACACCATTTGTGCTAATTTTGTTCAGATGAGTTCAAGAAGCAAAGGAATGGTAGCAGCAGCAATTACTTTAAATAACATTCAAGATAATTTAGTTTTCGAATCTGATTTAATTATTAATTAATTAGTTCCATTATCAGATATTACTAATAAAGTGTTCGAACTTAATTTAATAGAAAATATTCAAAAAGAAAACGACGCCGAAAAAACTGTGACAATTGTAGAGTGAAATGATGTTCTTTTCTGCCTCCTCTTGAAGAAAGAGATTGTTCCATGCCAACAGGAACGATTGATTTAGAAAATACAAATATCTTTGATGATACTGAGAAAATAGTAAATGCAGTAGCAAGTATTACAGAACCGAGAAGTTCCTGCACCCGATGAGTGCAACAAAAACAAAAATAAAAAATTGCGGATGGTGAAAGAAAACTATTTGAAATACTCAAGATCAACCGATGGAATCGTTAAACAAAATGTGGAACGTACGGCTCGTAGTCTAAAACTTTACTGCAATAATAATGTATTTTGCAAAAGAAGTGGGAAAAGGAATTGCTCTCTTTTTACCCTTGAAAAGCGTCCAGAGATATATAATAATTTTTGGAAGACAGAGCTCTTTTCTTTATCTCTTAAGATTAGACAATACTTATTGCAAGTATGTAAAAAAATGTTTCTTTCGACTACAGATCTGAAAGAAAAAATGGTTTGCACGTGGGTAATGAAAAATCAAAATCATGGAACAGCAGACAGTTCTGAGACTACCAATAAATGAAAAATGGAAAAACGCACGGAGTCGAGTTTTGCACAAAATAACAAAACACAAATTAATTTTTTTGAAAATCTGGCAAAAATGGAATCAAACTATTGTAGAAAATATACCAATAAACAATATTTAAAATATCCTTTTCAGGCAAAAAAAGAAGTGTATGAGCGAAGACGAAAAGAAAACACCACTATTGATTTTTACTTTTAATAAATTTTTTGATGACCAAAATTTATCAATTTATCATCCCCGCAAAAATCAATGTGATATTTGTTGAAAAATATAAAGTCAAGCAGTTACCAAAAGGCAAGTATCAAAAACAAATTGACAATAAAACCCTGGCACAAAAAGAAAAAGCAGATGACAAAGAATCTGCTATTCAAGGTAAAAAATATACTTTGACGTCTAGGCTGTAAAACTGTGTCTCGTTATTCAACGTGTGGAACAAAGCACAGGGAGACCTACAGGCGTCTATATTTGTCTAATGTATTTTAGAACACTTTCAGACACATAGCATTAATAAAGAAAAAGAGATTGTATTGCTTTCTGATGGCTGCGGATACCAGAACCGTAACTCTATTCTAGCTAATGCATTAAGCTATGTTTCTACCAAACATGGAGTTTGTTGTACAGCAAAGATTTTTAGAAAAAGGGCATACACAAATGGAATGGGATTCCACACACGCCCTCATTAAAAAAAATTAAAAAGAACGGCAAATATCACTTTCTTCTCAGTATGTCAGTGTAATTAAGGAGCTTAGAAAAAAGCCATTTCCGTTGGATGTACAATACCTGTCGTACGACTTTTTTTAAAATTATGAAGACAAATCAATAATCCGCTTTGACTCCATTCGTTCAGGAAAAATGAAGAACGATCCAACCGTTTCACACCTCAGAGTTTTAAAATACTTATCTGACAGAAAAATACAATATAAACTTAAATTCACTAACGAATACAAAGATTTACTACAAAGACCTAAAATGCCTAGGGTAAACGATATTATCCTCCAACCACTGTTTAAAGAACGATTACCATTTAAATCTTCTAAATGGAAACACCTACAAGATCTCAAAGCTGTCCTGGAAAAGATGTTCACAGTTTTATGATCTTATTCCTCATTTTTCTAAAGAAAATTTAAAAAGATAAAAAAGTAATTGCATTACCTACGTTAATTACGCATTGTGTTTTTGTGTTGAAATTAATAAACATACTTTTATTTGTACTTTCCATATTTTTGGTTTAATTTTTAAATTTATATCCTATTACAGAGTGTCAAAATATCTCCAAGGCAAATCTTCAAAGATATTGTCAGTATAACTCACATTTTTAGGACACTCTGTACACTTTATTTCTCCTAAAACACTTATGGCTAATAGACGTAAACAACATAATAAAAATACCAAAAGGTCGTAACCCACATAATATTTTACCAGTTCCAAAAATTATAAAAATAACTAAGAACAATAATCTATCATCCTTTTTTGTAACTATATCCTTAATTTGTTTGCAATATTACCAGTCAATTTGACACAAACCAGTTTTTTTTATAGTTGAGAGTATTTTTTTTCCTCCAATTACGTTTATAATTTTCAAGTTCTTAACCTTCTAGGTGGAGGTGAGGTTGAAAATAACGGTATCAAGCTACATAAAAGGCCGACGTTTCGCCCAAACCTGTGAGGGCTAATAAGTAAATTAAAACCGTCAAAATTTAAAAAAGTTTTAAATGGTCATCATATGATGGCGTAAAATTTACAATAATATAGTCCGCATCATCATCATTTTCTTCGATGGCATCATCGTCGACTGTATTAGTAATATCATCAACAGTTTTTCTGTTGACGACATTAATAATAATGTCATAAATATTGTTTTTTTCTACTGGCACACCTGGACGTCCTCCTGCACTAGTACAAATCAACCTTTGAGCAGTTGCATATTTCCTTGCTGCAGTCTTTACACGTTTTCATTAATAATTATATTACTTTCAGATGTGAAATCAGAAATGACAACGGTGCTTGGTTTGTCATTATCACTATCAACTTGCAATATTTTCTTCGCAATATTTTCTTTATTCAACACTGAGTTTTCAATGTATCCTTCCGCCACAGTGCTCGTTTCCATCCTTCATATCTTTTAAGACAAGTGAGGTCACCGACATCAACTAAAAGAGTAGCAGACGTCCGTCTTAATGCGTGTTCTGTGTACTCTTTCCAGTTTTCTAGCTTCAAACATTTCGCTACTTCTTGCGAGACGGTACTGACTTTATGAATACCGACCATCATTCAATGACACTTTTCGTTGACATATCTAAGAAATAATCGACGTTCTGCCAATCCGTACGTCTTCTGAATACAATTCAATTTTTTTTCTTTGCACCAATGCATAAAACGCTAGTACACACATTCATAAATTTCTCGAT
The DNA here is from genome assembly GCA_030710515.1 of Abscondita cerata. Lineage (NCBI taxonomy): Eukaryota > Metazoa > Arthropoda > Insecta > Coleoptera > Lampyridae > Abscondita > Abscondita cerata. The sequence continues at coordinate 106,073 of JALBCR010001865.1, forward strand.
ATTTGTTTGGGAGAAGATTCAACGAAACCTCTTTCGCACACTCCTGCATCTCTTTAGGTACACTTAAATTTCCATTTTTACAGAGTTTTTAACAAATTGGACCACAAAAAATCACAAATGAAGTCAATTAGCAATATAGCGACTAATGTTTTGCATCAGCTCGGCTACGCTACACTTGGCCTCGCCAAAAACCAATACTTTTAATCCAAATAAAACAATATACTATCTCAAATCAAATTAAACCAAAAACAGCTTTATTGTCACTGCAATTTACATTTCTTGGAGAAAGCATAACAACAAAAAACATAAAATAGAAATAAAAATGCATTATCGGAAATGCATTTATCATAGAATTACTCTTAGTTTAAATAAACACAACTAAAACAGTTAATTACAACCTAATATAAAATAAGTATATAAATGGTTGAAGTCAATATAATAATAAGTCCAAATACCCTGGATCACTGAATTTCATATAAATTAATAGTATATTATACACTAAGATTGTGAAGTCTGTCATTATTGCCTTAGCACCAGTTTATAAATATATATATATATATATATATATATATATATATATATATATATATAATTATAAGAAATAAGGTGCGTAGGCAATAATGAACTTCACAACCATGGTGTATATACTATTTTTTCCACTACTAGCCAAATTTAAGCCTAAAATAAAAAATAAACATTTTTCTTGTAAAAATCAAGTAGAACAGAAATGCAAATAAATCAAAAAGCATTAAAAGCTGCATTCGTTGATAAACAAATTGCAACTGATTCACTAAACACTTGTGTGGTATATTTCACGTTCATTTTCTGAAAATTATTCGGAGTAATATGTAAATTAGTTGATTTAGGAGCCAATCGCAACGGTTTAGATTTGTCTGACATGTAGAAATTTTTAATGTCTTTCCAAGATGCTTTTTGTTATTAAAGATTATATCGTATTTAATCAAGTTATTTTGCACCGACTTCAATAAATAGGGGACATCGAAGAAATAATAGATTTTCTTATCGTTTACGAGAAGGTATGGTTTTTCTGGTGATACATCTATTCTTTTAATTAGGTTTCGAAAATTTTACTACTGCCCTAACATTGGCACCGCATTGTAGTTATAGCTTTTCTATGCAGTTTAATACTATCGACTTCAGTTTGTCACCTTTGCATATCGTATTTGTAAAGATGTAACACAAGGGTTGTTTAACTTTTTATATATAACTCTAACCATGATCACGTAGCAGTTTGAGCTGGCAAAAATTAAAACCTACTTTAAAATTAACATTTTGGGGCTCGTAAAATATAATTTTAGTGAAAATTGTTTGTATTCCTCTGTATATCTCCTGCTTCTTAGTGATTTATTTTTTAAGTCTACTTGGGCTGTCACAACTTGTGCTCTGCTTTCGGTACGTAATCGTTGGGAGATGTTAACTTCAATTGGAGTGCTTTCTTTTCACGTTGCAATTGCTCCTCCGTAATTTTCTTTACCTAAGAGTATTTGAGCTGCAAGCATATTTAATAAATAAATAAATTCAGGTAATGTATTTGCGGTTATGGGATGGGGGCGCGAATTTTAAACTAATGGCATTTTTTATTCAAATAATTTTATCGTGTTAGGTAATTTTAAGCAGCAAATACGTTAGAGATAATCTCTTGGATATACAAAATTATGTTTCACTCGTTTTTGTTAAACAACTATTCTTAGATTCTCAAAAAATTTGAAATTGTCCATTATTAACCTAGGTCAACAATAGAAAAAATTATTAACCACTAATAGAGAAATTCAATTTCTCAGTTGGCTAGGAGACGCAATAATTGTCCACTTCACAGCTAGTAGTGGAAAAAATTAGTTATCGTTATTAAAGTAACAGCAAAAAATCAGAGATTTGATATAATGGTCTGTCAATCTGAAATATTTTTATAGTTTTTCTAAATTTAGTTTGGGGGTACATTGAGTTCTAAGAAACTGGTAGGTGATTGTATAATTTTATACCACTATACATGATAGAGTTTCTAATACATTCTAATTTCGGAGTTTCTAAGCTAAGGTTGTAAGAAAAGGAGTTTCTAGTATTTTGTGAATGAACCTGCTTTTGCGGAAAATTGTGCAGATTGTGCCGGAAGAGTTAAAATTTTGAATTTTTTAAAGTATTATTGACAATGATCTTTTTTTCCAGTTCGAAAATATGTCTGATAGCTCTTTTTGTAATTTAAATATTATGTTAAATCTCTCCTTCCAACAGGCACCCCAAAAAACAGTAATGCATATCGCAAAAGAGGTTCAAAAAGAGCAAAATATGTTGTCCTAGCGGTACTTATATTTAGTTCACTGGAGATTGTTTTTAATGCTTAACATGTAGAAGACAACTTATTTACTAATGAATCAATGTGAGGCGACCATTTCAGAGAATTGTCTAAAGTAAGACCTAAAAACTTAGTCGATTTAGCAACTTGAATTATATTATTGTCGTCTAACACTATCGGATCTAATTTTCCTTTGAAACACATGGCCTTGGTTTTTACTGCACTTAAACTTAAGCTGTTTGAGTCACACCACATTTTCAGTGCTAGAAGGTCTTCTCCACGTGATGCTGGTGTCATCTGCGAATAATGTTATTTTGCCTTTAATATTCAAAGTTGTTAAATTATTTATAAATAATAAAAATAAGATTGGTCCAAGAACCGATCCTTGTGAAACTCCGTGCATAACATTATTTGCATTTGAGTTTTTATTTTTGGTTTTGACGTATTGTTTTCTATTGCTTAGGTAAGATGCAAACTACTTAAGTTGAGTCCATCTTATCCCATAGTATTCCATTTTGTGATTAAAATATAGTGTCTTATGGCCGGTTGCACCAACACGACTTAAATTTAAGGTATGCTTAAAAATAATCGTTGCTATGGTTTTAACAATTGTATTAAAGTTTTTTAGTATCACTTAAGTTTAAGTTGTGTTGGTGCAACTGGCCATTATACAATCAAATGCCTTAGCAAAACACAAAACACAGCCGCCGTAGAGTATCCCTCGTTTACACCCTTAAGAATTTCTCCCAATACAGAAAACATTGCATCCGTAGTATTACAATTTGTCAAAAAGCCAAATTGATAGTTACTGATAATATGAAATTGCACGAGAAACGACAGTAATCTGTTTTTAACTAACTTTTCTATTATTCTTGAAATTATCAATAACAGTGCTATGGGTCTATAATTACATACATTATCTTTACATCCGCCCTTGTACAACGGAATGATGACGGCTGTTTTTATGCAATCCGAGAATATCCCTTTACAGAAAGAGTCATTAATTAGGTAAATGTGTTTGACGGAAGGTGGGAGAACAATTTAATTGACAGGCCATCTTCTCCGGTAGAAGATTTATTTATTATAACGGGTGCGCCATCTAGACAAGACCTATTGAAATGTTTAATAACTCCGCTATTTTTCAACCGATTTTGGAAAATAAACAAGATTTATTTAGGGTATAGAATGCCATTTATTGACAATTTACTCAGAATACAATATCGATCAAATGACCGCTTTCATTAGAAACATAAAATGCGGCCTTTTTTTGGGCATTTTGCATTGTATTTGACAACATTTTGTAATAGCAACAATTTCCGCTTTGATATTATCTTTTAGTTGTTCAATGGTCTTGCTAGTAGCTACAGATCCGTGTTCAAAGAAATTTTTTACCAAAGTACGAATTGTCTTGGCGCAAGGTGCCGAATGTCTCCCATATTTCTTACGATAGGCACGCACAGTTTTCACGATTGAACGATTGCTTTCGATGTACAGCGCTACAATTTCAACCCAATGTTTTGCTTTGAGTCGATCCATGTCTAAAATGGCATAGGCTGACTTTTCAGAATCTGGCTGACTTGTCAAAATCGGCTAAAAAATGGCGGTGTTATTAAACATTTCAATAGGTCCTGTCTAGATGGCGCACCTGGTATCAGAAATAGTTTTAGTAATTCATTCTTATCGACAGGTTTTAAAAACATACTACGATTATTGCCGATTTTCGAAGTTAAATATGAAATAGAATTTCCATCAAAGTTTATGTTCGAAATGATATTATCAGCAATAAAAGAAAAATAATCGTTTAAATCATCAGAAGTTGCGTAACAGTAGATGAGTGCTTATTTTTAAGATCGTTTACAATCGACCAAGTCTCTTTAACGGGATTTTTTGAATTTGAAATACGATTTTGATAGTATATGTTTTTAGCCGATTTTACTAATTTTAGATAAATTTTACGATATAATTAAGAATGGCTTTGAAAGAAAGTACTACAAGTAAATTTTTTTATGTTAATCAGGGAGCGCATATTCTTAGAAGATATTCTAATTCTTTTGTTGTCCACGGCTTTGAATTTTTTTCTTTAAGAGAGGAAGATATTTAAAAAGCGTTTTGTAGTTTTTTGTGAAAGTTTTAAAAATTTTTATTAATGTCCTCACTAACTACTTCCCAATTGGTTTGAGTGCAAATTTCTGAGAATTTTTCAAAATTCGTGTGGGAAAAAATCCGTTTTAATGAAGGTTTCTGATTGTGTCGTTTATGATGTAAGGAGATCTGGGAATATATTGCTTCGTGATCTCAGAGACCTGAATAGAGAACTATGCAGAAGTAGAAGTACTGTTAGTTATTCTAGTAAGAAAAGTTACATGCATATTTAATCCAAAAGAATTTAATATATTGATCAGAGATTTGCGGGCATTGGACGTATTAGAGTAGTCAATATTGAAGTCCCCATAAACTATATTTTACGGGATGACTTCGGAAGAGATTCCAGCATATTAAACAGACCCCTTAAAAAGAAATTAACATTATAATTTGGTGTTCTGTAAATACAAATAATAAATAAATTTACTGTGGAGTGTTTAACAATTGAAAATTTAAATACATTTTCTATTAACAAATGATCAAAAATATCCACAGGTTGAAATGTGTCACTACTAGACAAAATCAAAGTTCCTCCATGACCACTATTACGCCTGTTGTATCTAGAAAGAAGGCAATATTTTTCAATAAAAACCAGTTCTCCATCTTTCAACTAATGTTCAGTAATAGCTACAATTTGGGGAAAATTGAGTTCCTCTAGTAGTTAAAGTAAATCGTTTATTTTGTGTCGTAATGATTGAGCGTTAATTAGGAGCACGTTTAATTTACTGTTCTCATTGTTATTCTTATTTTTACTATAACTATTAAAGGAGACTTGTTCCTTATGACGTGCCAATATCGATATTTGTTTTTTGTATGGCCAATGTAATTTCTATGACTCTCCCTGGAACGCTGAAGAAACATAACTCTTTCCGATGATTACAACTACGTGTTAATTTATTATAATGTTTGTTATTATTTCATGATGTACGTTAGTTTAAGTGACGGAAACATTTTGTTTCGTGTAAGTATTTAGCCAATTATTCTTCATTTCTTTTTTACTTAAATAATTCAGTTACATTATTCTTGTACTTGTATTCTAATTGTAACGTATTCTCTTTCAATAAATAGAGACCTAAAGAATTATTTCTGTATTGTACAAAATAATGGTACTTTACTCTTGAACAAGATTAATATTTTTTGACAAACCTCGTATACGGCTTTAAAAGATTGATTGATACCTGATGGTTGCATTTTAAGTTTTGAACCTTGTAGAACGTTTTATCAAGAATAACTTTTTTTCAAAAAACCGATAATAAAAAAGTTTTCTATATGGTTCCAACTTAAGTAGACACACAGTATCAAATATATCTGTTTTTGTTTACATATAATTTTATATATACATAGATAATTTATATATACAGTATTTTATGTATTGGGCAGTAATTTTCTAGAGAAGATTGAAAATAAGCCTACAATTCGTGTTTGAAGGACCTAATTGACGTCATCTTTCATATTTTTTTAAACACATTACTATTTTTTGGATAAACTTTATAATATTTATTTCCTTAATACAAATCCATTAATTAATTATTTTACGTAACACAGCGCAAAACCTAAGTATGCTTTTTTAAACAATTCATTTCCTCAGAAATTAATCAAATCTGCAATATAAACTTAAAAACTAGAAATATTTTTTTATTAATCGTATTTTATTATTGAGTTAAAAAACATAATTGCAACAGGTAAAATACCATATGAAGCACGTAATAACAGAAAATAATTAATCATTATTAAGTGAGTATGTTTTAATGCGATAATTACACTTATATCGTTAAATGTTGATATGATACAAGCGGCTTAATTGTAGTCGGTTGCAATGATATATAGACAAGACAAATTTAAACCAAGAAAATAAAATAATTTTGAGTATGTCATTACAGAATGAAATAAATTACTTAAACTGTTTGTGTAAGTCTTTTACAATGAGCATTTAATTAAGCAATTATAATAAAATGCTGTATTCAGAAAATGCATGACAATTTAGTGGAACACGTAGTAAATATTTTGTCGAGCAATGTTTGTTCTTCGTTTTGTATCTCGAGCTTCTTCGTTGTTTTTTCTTTTTAATTATTTTCTTTCTAAACTTATTTTTGGTTTGCGTGTTAATTTGACATTGACAGGTTATATAAGATCGTCTAAATCACTGTATGCAAATTTGAGCAACGAGACATATAAATTTTTCACCTTTGATGTTTGCAAGTATTTCTCAGATGTCAGATGCGTGCTTTCCGAACATTAACAGACACGCGAACGCAGATTGCTGTTTAATTTTAAGTTAATGCCATTGATTAAGTTACGCTTTTTCTTGGTACTGATTAAAGTTACGATTATTTAATAGACTACAAGTCATTTGACACCTTTGAATATTCGGATCAGTTTACTTTATTTATACTTATATCTTTTTAAATATTATTTGCGCCACCAATTGCAGAACTTACGATCGTAAAGCAATTATGAAATACAAAGTTTAAATAAACTTGTTTATGTGCTCGTTATAAATAATTTGAACGCGTGACAGGTTTGAATTTAAGAACGTAACAATGCCTTTGATCATCAACCATTTGGATACGTAACATGTTCTCGATTGCAAGAAATTCTGTGTGTCAGGGCGCGACAAGTTATTTTGCAGTAAATTAAATTGCAGTTCCTATGAAAAATTGCACGCTGCATTTATTACTAATTTAATTAACTAACGGTACAGTTACATTAGATATAGTTACCTTAAATGCTATAAGTCTGAAGCTAGATAATAAACACATCTGGTATGATAAAAGGTTTAAGTGGTTACGTCAAAAACAGTTAGTTATGCATTAAAGCAGTAATCGAAATGTTATAAAATATGCGATACATGTGTTTAAATTAAAACACGGTATGTAACATGGATCCTTATCATATTTACCATAGTCGTGAAACTATTTAATTTAGAAAGAAGGTACATGATATTCATCAACTTTTCATTTCCAAAGTAATATATTATTGACATACAATAGTAAAATATTATTTAAGAATATTAAATTTATACTTCATACAAATCAAATGCTTTTGCAGGTAATCATTTTAATTAACGGAAGTTACCGTTTCATAGAAAGTATCAAAAAGAGAAAATAGTGCTTGTAAATACAAAATATTAACAAATTATCTTCAAAACAAATCATTGTTGTATGCTTATAAACCCAGTATTACTAAATTAAAACACACGCGTCACGTACAGTACACCCTTGGTTACCCCATGTATAGTTGGTGTCTGCATCTCTGTGATTATTAATGAATGTTAGAGTTCAAGTAATTTAATATGTTTTTTGGACTATCCGTGTTTGGTTCCTAAGACCTCTTGGAGAAGCAGAATGGAAAACACTATTTGGGGAGAAAGAAAAATGAAGTGATGGAGGAAAAAAAATATTGAAGTTAAGTTGATAGTTAAATGGGGATTATGTGAAATGTAGTTAATTTAAATGTTTGTAAAACAATCGAAAATTACGTTAGTTTTAAACCAGTTCTCATAAAGTTAACATGTGCGTGTTTGTAGCACGCATGGTGCTGGTGAAAATTAAAATTTTTGGGTTTCAATTTAGATAAAAGGGTATTTACCTTGTTTTGCTAGACGCGGTTTAAATAATTTTTATTCCGAAATATTATGTTGTGTTTTGCTGAAATTAAATAATAATGCTTTAAATTCAAAGTAATTTTTGTAGACATTGTAAAGTGAATAATTTGTGCGTATTTTATCGAAAAAGTGCATTTGCGTGTAACTATTGTGGGACCCTAGTTACTTTTATTTGTATTTGCATAAATTTAGTTATTCAAGAAAATCCAAGACCGTTATTTAATACAATTTATGTTGTGACGAACAAGGTCAATCATACCGAATGACCGAATATTTTTTTTGTGTTCTAGGTTAGTTAAAAATTTTTAAATTATGGATCACGTTGTCGATAAGATTTAATTGTAGATTCTTGTGACAATCGTTTGTTTACATTTTAGAATATTTATTGTTGATTATGTAGATGTTTTATATGCAATAAAATATATTGATTTTACGTTGTTAGAACCTTTTTTAATGCATAGTTAATTACGTTTTGTGTGCGTTTTGAAAACTTTTTAGATCAATGATAGTACTTTCAGGCCAAGTTCCCGGTAAACAAGAGCTGGAAAATAATCACCAAGTCATCCTCGTTTGGTGTCTTTTTGATTTTGACGAATTTTTTAATGTTGGCGACCCGGCAACCTTTTAATTCGACCCAGGTTATTTTACAAAAACGAACCACGCCCATATCCCCTCTGAGCTATGTCACACACTTCAGATTTCAGTCTTGATTGTGACTCTCACCAAGTAGGTGACATGATTTGTAAATAATTCCACTTTTAGTACAGTGGGCTATGTTTAAAATAGTACCGTAACTTTCATACACTCTACTCTACTCTACTATTTGTTGACACTAATAAAAAATAATAAGCTCAACTTCCATTTTAACTAAACAATTTTTAAATGTAACAAATTGGTGTCATCATGCCAGATTAATAAAAAGTAGGTGCCCCATAACATTTTTATTTATTTTTTGAAAATATATTTTTAAATCATTCTAGTGTTTTACTGTCACATAACTACATTATAGGAAAAGTATACAATTTTGTCAAATCTTTGACCACTTCTAGGCAACTGTAAATGTCAAAACCTCAAAATAATATGGACAAACATGGTCAACAGTAGCCCTAGAAGGATTATTCAACAAACGACAAATACTGCAAACTATCTGAAATTTTAGATTTTCCTTCCAGCAATGTAATGAATAGCAGAAAATATTAACATTGTTACGGTTTACTTGCAAAACAAACTGTACACTTAGGTAGTAGTGTCGAAACATTGCCGGCAGCTCCAATAGCCGGAAAGTGGTTGTGGGCTTGTGCTTTTACTCGTTGAATAAATAAAAAAATTGTCCTTTTAGCAATTATTTCTCATTCTTTTTCTAGAAATGTAATGGTAAAATGCACATTGATATTTTGAGACGTTCATGCAAAGCTTTCATTTTATTTCGATGCATAATAACTTCACCATGTTTTTGCAAATCGGGTGAGATTTTTAGCCCAACGTTTTAAGTTTGTTAAAATTAATTAACGCATCGCCATAATCACCAATCCCCAAAGTGTAGTAATAAATCGGCGTGATGTATACGTGATTTTGCGTAATGGGATAAAATGCACGCTTTCATAACCGATTCAATTTTTCCTATTACATTAAACAATTTTAATATCCATATTTTGTAGTAGAAACTGTACATATTTCTCTTTGTTTCACCTCATATGTATTTTCTGTATTTATTTTTATCTATGAAATGTAGGGGATCTACCCTCCTATAGTACGAATGCGCAAAACACCGGAGTCCCTTGTGAACCTTTAACGTCATTTTGATGGTGTTTATCTAATTTTGTTATTTTGCTTTAGGATACTTTATACCTTTTACGTTTTTCTTTTGCTTTACCTTGATTTTATCTTACCGTTACTATATTCCGTATCGCCCATTGTTACAAACTTTTGCTGTATTTTTCTTATATCACTCATGCAAGATTTTTGGATATAACCCGAGGTTTTTATTAAGAAATCATTTATCGATTTATTTATCTTCCGCTGAAATCCAACGGCGAAATTCAGTTTATCTTATCAGAGGAAGGTCAACGCACGCCCCGAATTACGCCTCCTTCTACAATTTTTGCCAGTGCAACATTCCTTTTTAATTTTTTAAATATTAATACTGTAAGTACTTTATTTACCTAAATTGTTTTAACGTTTTCGTTAAATAACGTAAATGCGTGTAACCTTTTATTTAAAATTTATTTAAAAATTAAATTAATATTGAATATGTATCTACCTGAAAAGAAATGGATCTAATTCTTATTTTATAATTATAATTAAAATACTTAGTTTTACAATTCAGGCATTTACTTTTATGAAAAATTGTTTATTTTTCATTTATATTGAACCCGTTAACTTTCGTTTGTGTAATAAATTGTGTTTCTTATTCATGTGTGTTTCGAAAATATCTATTTATCCTTGTCTTTTTATACATTCTGACCAAGAAGTTAAAATGTAATGAATCCCAAAACAACATCTATACGATATGAGAATCGACTAATTATTAGGTAAGAATATGTCCGATTGTTTCACATCTCATTTCGGTTAATCTCATTTTTAAAAAAAAATTGAGACTTGTTCTCTCAGAAGTGTAGAAAGAGAACGTTTAGAGGTTTACGGAAAACAAGACATAAGATTATTCTGAAAATGTATAAAAAGTATCAAAACCAATATAGCATTTCTAAAACGGAGGAATGTAGGACACTTTGCAAAAAAAATCCAATCTGTTAAAAAGGAAGGACATCAACAGATTTCTGAATGAAGTACCAGATGCTAAATATCTCATAGTGAAAGTCGTGACTGTTTTTAGGTTATTTGGAGCCTTACGCCGCAAAAAGTTGTGTAAACTGAGTGTGGGGCACAGAAAAATCAGAAGACTTGCTATTCGTTTGAGTTCCAAATACAAAAACCACTGTTACTTGTAGTTTTATGTTGTGGGTAGTTATGTGACGTATTGTCGTAAATACGCTGCATTACGTCCACCTATTGTTACTCATCGTCGCTATTGCAATAATAAGTGCGCTGTCTAGTTACTTGGCATAAATACGTTTGGTAAGATGCAGTATGAAATCGGCCGGGTTCTGAAACTACCATAACCTAAGCTAATTACTGGTCATTGCTTCCGAAGATGGGCAGCATCCTTGTTGGCCGATTCAGGGACTAATTTAATGACAACCAAACGATTTGGAGGATGGAAATAATAGAATGTTTCAGAATAGTATATCAAATTGAACGCAATGTTCTTCCTAATACCTAAAGTTTCTGGAACGTTGGAATTCTCATCCGATAGGAGCATTTTCAACAATGTTTCAGTGCATATGAGAAATCAGATGACTACATTCAAGGGAATTAATGTTAGCCATTGCTCAAACTCTAATATTTATATTAACATTTATAAATAAATAAAAATCAAAAATATTCTTACTGCGGTTAGATCAATCAATTTTTAATCAGTTTATCATGGACTAAAAAATGTCACTTTTAGTGCCAGTTGCATAAAAAACATTTTTTATCTTTATTAATAAATAACAAACTTTGATTAATGGCAAAAATCAAGTGTTCATAATTTTTGCAATGTTCTTATAAAAAAAATTTACATAGGTAACATTTTCCGAAATTATAAAAGTAGACTGAAAGAACATTTCAGAAAAGTTTTGAAAACGTTGCGTTGCCACATTTACGTTTTAATGTCATAATAAAATGGTCTTTAAGAGCATTCTGTACCCTTTTATTGGTAAAGTCGTTAAATCAAATCGCTAAGCACTATTTTTTTATAGAAAGAATACTAAAACAGAGTCTAGATACGTTTAAAATACTAGCGCCAGAATAACACCCTTATATGCAATTGAAATATTCTAAAACATTATTTTTTACGTTCAACAATGTTTTCTCCAACTTTGTGCGGACGCTTTCCTTAATTCAAGATCAATTAATAAATTGGGAAGGATTTTAATATTTCACGACAAAAGCTGCAAAAACAGCCTTAGTCAGAATATTTTAGGGAAAAAAGAATCCAATCAAAGTGTTTATGATAGTGAAATCCAAAATTATATTTATTAAAAACTGTACCCTTGAGAGTAGCGCCCTTGGCACAGGAATTTTACTATTTTACATGGGAATTTTGTTACATTTCTTACTTTCATTGTTTTTGAAATTATAATGTGACTATCTATTTATTGTGTTTTTGGTTTAAATTTCTATTGTTTGTTTATCACTTTATTTATGCAGGTAACCTTCTTTATTAATTTTTTTATGTATTTTTCTAAATGACTACGCAGTAAGGTTTAAATTGATTCATTCATTTGATCCTTGGCGGGAGAATTTATTAATTTTGTTAGTAAGTCCTTCTGTACTTATTGTTTTGTTAATTAATACTTTTATTAAAGAAACACTAGCACATTTTATTAACCAAAAATTATTCAAAATGTTCTCTTCTTATACCCACCATACGTAGCATTAAACATATAACACAATATTTATAAATGTAGTTTGTGTTTAAGTTTTTTGCAAAGTTTTGTTGAATAATGTACTAATCAAATTTAAAAGGAATTTTTGCAATGCAACTTATGTTTATTAGCATATTTTCTATGGTAATTCTATTGTACTTTATGCATGGTAAAAGTATACAAAACTCTTTATCATAACATTAATAAGTATATGAATTATGAAAATCTAGAACAAAAATGTGCATTCAAAGTGTCTACATTCTTACCTATCTACCTACACTTCTACATTTTGTGCTCAATATGCAACGAACCTAAAATTGCTGACATGTTTTCGAACATATTATTTATTACAATAAAGAATTTAGAAATATGTTTTAATTTGTTGCACTAAACTAAACTTCTACAAAGAAAATAATTGCTGAGCATTTATTATACTCAATGAAAACTTTTAAAATTTCTTTCCTTTAGAAATTTAGTAATAAACCAAAGTTTGTATGTAATTCATTTGAAACAGGAGAAGAACAATAACCATTTGTTCTTTTTCATCTTAGATTTCTATAATATTTTCTCTTTACCCATATCCTGAACCTTAAAGCCCTTCTATGTTTATAAATGAATTCGTTTGCTGTCCTTTTATTACTTCAGATAATAAGCGCCTTTACTGCAGTTGTCTTCAACAACGACTTTGTATTAAAAAATTTTTTGGTACTAATTTTAGGTACTTCATTAAAATGTACCAAAGTATTGTTAATTAGAAGAAAAAATTAAGTAATATCTGCACACTATAATGAAACTAACAATTTCTGGAGCGGAGATTCTACAACTGGACCTTAATCTATAAAACCGGCCCTTAAAAGTATTTAATTTGACGTCTCATAAAATTTATTTTTATTAATTGATGTTTCTATTAACAGTTTAAAGTGTGTGTTTATTAAACAAATTTTAAGTTTCTTTAACTGCAATTCATTTTCGTATTTTTTCAAAGTTCCTAATTATACCCACAATAACTGGGGTGCATAAAACAATGTATAAAACTTATTTATGGGCATTTTATGGGCTTTTCAGATGTGCAACTTTGGATTTCCTTAAATTAACACCCATAATAGCAGCAACCCTTGACATTTTCAATTTTTTTTGTGAAAAACTATATCTTGGACATGTATGGGCTATTTATACCAACACCAGCGACCAAATAAGTTTTGCACCTTAAATTTTCATAAAAACAAAAAAAAAACAAGATGGCACGTGCACAAAAACAGAAGTAGAAAAAGCTGAGCTCTTTGCTGAACACTCCTCTAATATTTTCCAGCCACATCCTTCAACAGCAACACATCAAGAAGAAAACAAAATACTGGAATACTTAAATGTTTCATTGCAACTATGCCTATCACTACAACATTTTACGCCTGAAAAGATAAATTTCAAAATTAAAAAACTCAACGATAAAAAGGCAGCCGGTTACGATCAATATACACTACTTCCCGTTACAATGGAAATTCGGCCAAATGATTTTAATACACAAACCAGGAAAACCTTCGCAAGAAGATACATCTTATAAGCCTATAATACTATTACCAATATAAAGCTGTTGAAAAAGCTTATTATGAAAAGATTGATGCCCGTAATCGATGAGCAATCCCTTATCCCACAGCATCAATTTGGGTTTAGGCGCAAGCATTCCATACTTGAATAAATTCACAGGGTGGTAAATGTTATCGTAAAGGATCTTGAAGAACATCAATATTGTGTGGCAGTATTCCTAGACGTATGCCAGGCTTTTGACCGAGTCTGGCACCCTGGACGTTTGTTCAAAATCAAGCAGATGTTACCCTGCCAATTTTATCTAATTATAAAATCATACATAAGCGACAGGTTTTATCACGTTAAATATGGCAACAGTTATTCTAACTTATATCCGATCAGAGCGGAGGTTTCCCAGGGAAGCGTTATGGGACCCACTTTATATGAATTATTCACAGCGGACTTGCCGTACAACGGGGATGTAACCACGGTTACATTCGTAGATGACACAGCCTTATTATCCTCTCACACAGATCTCGCACAAGCAGCGATAAATCTGCAAAGCTCACTTGATAACATGCAACAGTGTCTACACAAGTGGCGTATAAAAATCAAAAAGGAAAATCAACATTAATTACGTTTACCACAAAGCGCGGAACTACTCCACCAATCACACTAAATGGAATTCAAATCCCAAATATACAAAAAGCCAAATACCTTGGTATGTATCTAGATAGGAGGCTTACGTGGAAAGTGCATCTTACTAAAATTTAAAATCATGTATTGGCTTTTGTGCAGAAAACCTAAATTGTCTCTTAATAACAAAGGTCTAGTGTATAAAGTAGTGTTAACACCTGTGCGGACTTATGATAATCAGTTCTGAGGGTGCGCAAAAATGTCCAACATTCAAATCATACAAAGGTTTCAAAGTAAGGCTCTTTGCAGCCTAACAAATGCGGAATGGTATGTCAGCAATCAAACACTACATGCTGATCTCAAAATCCCATGGGTTAAAGATGAAATCAGAAGATATGCAACCAATTATATGAACAGAATTCAGTTTCATCCTAGTGTGTTAGTAACGAATCTTCTTAATGAAGGAATAAACACTCGACTCCTAAATAGGTAAAAAAACAATAGCCTTTACTAATAATTAGTGCTTAGTAAAGACAGGGAGTCGTCACTAGACGTCATTTCCCTCTCATGTATTATTTAGCCTCAAATATTATCACTTTTGCTTGTTAGTCTTAGGGCTAGTTGTAAATACACGCATACAATAAACAACTTTTGTGATATAAGATAGGTTACTCTATAAACAAGATATCCTCAAAAATATACTAAATAGCCAAGTATTGTGCATTTTATGTATAAAATTTATTTGTTGATCTTGTTAAATTTTATGTTTTACTGCAAGACTTCAATTACTTTACTTTGCTCAAATTTCTTAATTATTATCTAAGCCTGGTTAGGTATAACTATGTGATATATTTTACATTGGGGTCGATTTTCTAAAGACCAAGAGTATAAACATTTTACTCGCTTGTTGAAGATTACATAACTTGCCAATAAATATAACGCGAAGAAAATAAAACCAAACTCAACGTGCTAAATGTAATGGGTTACCTCGCGTTGGGTAGCCCATATATACTGTGTCCAGGATGTTTACTGGAAAAAGAAAAAGAAAAGTAAGCAAGGTATTGGTTCATCGGCTAGACTGACTACTAAATGGAAACAACTATATCTATTTTAGAAATAATCAAAATATTTAGAAAGCAAATAATTTTTTTTATATATTCTTAGCTTTAATTACTGACTTAACTAATTTTTTTTAGAACTTCAAACAACGTAAATGTAGTCATTGACGAAGATAACTTTCGAGAAAGTCCGGATGCAGTAGAAGATAAAATAACGTTCTCACATGAAAATAAAGAACTTAACACTCAAAAATTGCAAGAAAAAGACAGTCAAGAAATACAAAAGAAGACATTCGAGAAATGCAAGAAAATACTTGAGAAAAGTCAGAAAAAAACTCCGAAATAACACGTTCTACAACAAAACCAAATTAAAAACGGATTCTCAGAAAAAGGAAAAAAAGACTACTATACTGAAAAAATTTTTGATGCTTTGTCAAAAGAAAGAGCAAATCGTACTAAATTAATGAAAACATTTGAATCCGCAATTTGGCAAAGCCACGTCCACTGAAACTACTTTTTGCCAGTATGGCTGAGATGGTAATGAGTTTTTCTCCAATATTGTCTCTCCGTGCCAAAATTTACTGCAAGTGATTACAGAACTAGAATTGTTAAATTGTGGAGAACTTTATACTCATCTCGTCATACAGATTCAACTTACTCAGCACCTAATTCCGTTGAAGTCCCATTGAACTGGATATACAGGGTGATTCATAACTATTGGGACAAAGTCTAAGGGCGGGTTATTTAGACCAAAATATGACCATAAGACACAATATGCCTTAATATAATATTGCTGTGGAAAAAGATACAAGAAGTTATTTAAAAAAAAATTTTTATTTATTTTTTGTTAATAATTTCACTGTAAATTTATTGATTCTTATCAAAATCTACAGAGAAACATAATATCTGACAGTCCAAAACGTACCCTTAAAAAATGAAGTAATATTTGAAATCCCTTTCTGAACTACAATACGAATTGTTCAATTGCGTTTTCTCGGGAAACAGATGATATTATCGTATTTCAACAGAATACCAATATTGTGTAGAAATGATGTTTACGTCATATTCTCTAATCAAAATCACTAAAAAGTTTTCTCAAAAAAGTTACCTGCCGATTTCATCATCAGAAATTATTCACGTAGCGCCCCCTACAACACATTGTAAAACAGTACATTTCTTGGTCTAAAATATTAAAATTTTTTTTTGGGGGAAGGGGGGGGAGGGGGGGGGGGGGAAAGGGGGGAAGGGGGGGGGGGGGGGGGGGGGGGGGGGGGGGGGGGGGGGGGGGAAGGGGGGGGGGGGGGGGGAGGGGGGGGGGGGGGGGGGGGGGGGGGGGGGGGGGGGGGGGGGGGGGGGGGGGGGGGGGGGGGGGGGGGGGGGGGGGGGGGGGGGGGGGGGGGGGGGGGGGGGGGGGGGGGGGGGGGGGGGAAGTTATGTCTCTCTGCCAATTTTGATAAGAATTGATAAATTTACAGTGAAATTATTAACAAATAATGAAAAAAAATTAATTTAACGCTCTATACCTATCTTTTTCCACAGCAATATTTTATTAAGAAATATTGGGTTTTATGGTCATATTATAACCTAAATAACCTGCCCTTAGCCTATGTCCCAATAGTTATGAATTACCCTGTATAGCACCTAATTCGGATGAAGCGCATGGTAACGAAAATTGTGCCTTTTTATTTAGTAATTTTTAGAATAATTGAAATCATTGTCAAAAAATGATTACTTTAATTTCACAAGCAGTTGTTTTACATATTCTTATATAATAGTTATTATTCTACTCGTTCTAGTAACGTGCTTCATTTGCCAACTAACATTTCTAACTCTACTGTTAATAGTATATTACATGCGAAGTGAAAAATGTTTCATTTCATCCGAGGGCTCATTATATCTGACCGACAGGCAAGCCTGGAGGTCGGATAAAGCGCGAGGATGAAATGAAATTTCTACCGAGTATGTATACTATTTTATTCACAATTACATTTTGAAGTAAAATAATATAAACTGAAACTACAATATAAGTACTCCTTAAAGATAAAAAACAGTTATATTACTTGCATTCTACAGTAATTTAGGTAATTACTTTGTTGGAAATTTATTAACACAACAACAATAGAGAAATTTAATCTACATTTAAGTTCACTTAGAAAAACAAAAAACAAATTCCGTTTAGATTGAAATTCACTAATCATTGCGTATAAAATTCGAGAACTAAAAATGTCTCAAAGTTCGGAAAGTGAAATGGAGCTAGGCACTCCTCCAGAATTAATGGAAGTGGCTCAAAATTTGTTACCGGAGAAAAGCAAAAGTCGTCATCAAAAAGTCTACAGAGATTATAAAGAATGGTGCGCTATCAAAAATGTACAGCAGAAGACATAAAAAAATATTGCCTATTTTAGCGACCTGGCTAAATCCAAAAAGCCTTCAACATTATGGGCAACATATTCAATGTTACGAACAACATTGGATATCAATAAAAATATAGATATCTCAAAATTTTCTAAACTAATAGCATATTTGAAAAAACAAAATGTGGATTACAAACCAAAAAAATCAAGTACGTTTTCTAGAATTAAAATCAATAGGTTTTTGAAAGACGTATCATTAGACTTTCTTCCACAAAAAGTAAGTGGTTTGGAACCTTTTCGGAATGGATGTGTATCCAAAGAACCTATAACTAAACTAAAAATAACCTAACTTAAGGGTGCAACTTAAAGCTAAGAACTTATAAATAAACTTAAAATAACCTAACTTAAGTGTGCAATCTAAAACTAAACTTATACTAACCTTTGAGTACACATTCCAAAGAAGTTCCTTAGTTTATTATTTATCAAAGTGACAAATAATTTTATTTTACAATTTCCAAGTGGCTTTGATATTGGGTACTTCCGGAGCTTGTCGAAGTGACGAGCTTTTAAAATGACCATTGGCGACATAAATTTTCTGGAAGCTAGAGTCTGTTTCAATTCCAGATTCGAAGACACATCATTTACGAGCATTTATGGTCTCTAATCCAGAATGGATAAACATATTAAAACAATATATAAATATGCGTGGAAGCATTGACAATAACAGGTTATTTATGCAAGTTCGATATAACAAAATTACAAAACAGCCTTTTGGGCATAACACAATTGCATCATTTCCAAAAAAAATTGCAACATATTTGAAATTAAAAGAACCAGCAACATTTACCGGACACTGCTTTTGACGAACTGCAGCTACATTACTAGCTGATAATGGTGGTGATATTCTGCAGTTAAAACGGTTAGGCGGTTGGAAGTCCAGTGCGGCGGCAGTCATATGTGGACAATTCGTTAGAAGGCCAAAAAAAGTTGCCGTTATGTTGTCAAGCACAACTCATGACAGCGGGCCAAGTAGCTCTAATGAATTTAGTGTATGCAGCAGCAAAACAAAACAAGGAATATCCTTTGTTATTAATGCATCCGGTAATTCTAACGTAACCATAAATGTTAGAAATGAACCCTCAAATGGATCTAATTGAAAATACTTTAAGATACTTTTTTATTGTTATACATTTTCTTACTTATTAAATAGGATTGTTTCTTTGAATTATTTCTCCCCGTTGCATTTTCTGGTTATACACATACATCCAGTTGCCAAAACCGTTTCATGTGGTTTCTTTAAGTTGGTGCAAAAAACGTATGGGTTTGTTCCTAATAGCATGACCCTGTATTATTCGTGCAACACCGACTTGTACTGTTAATGAAATAAAACATCAACTTTTTTTTTTACAAATTATATACAATATATTTTAGGTTATGAAATAATATAAACTGAAAACAACGACTCTACAATATAAGTACTCTTTAAAATAAAAAACAGTTATAATACTTGCGTTCTACAATAATTTTTTTTAATTGTTTGCTGAAATTAACAACGAAAATTATGATTAAACAGAAATAGCTTGCGACGTCGCAAGCAGAAATTTGATTTTACAGGCGGAAATATACTTACTACTATACTACCAAAGAAAAAAATGACTAAGGGTTGGTAGCATTATAGGGTTGATTTGAGAAAATCAAGAATTTTATATCTGAAGAGCCCATAAAAAGTCCATTAAGAAGATATGCATGAGTATTCTAGAAAAAAGATTAGTAGTAAGTTGTTCCCCACATTTAAAATGCTTTTTTCTCTTTACAGTAAAAGTCTAAAAATTAAAATTAAAAAGCCTATAACTTTTATATAGAGTATATAGAAGGTGAGGGTACCAACTTAATAGACATAAATGCTCTGGTAAATACTTTCACAAAACATTTGATTTAATTTTTTTAACTTTTAACTTCTGTATCACTGCATCGTTGTTATAATGATGTAACTTTTAAGAATAACCTAAATATTAATTAATGGTAGTAAAACTTTTAGAGCGCGAGGTCAGTATGCTCTCGGTCACCCAGGTTCATTCTATTAAAAAACAAAATTTCAAGCAAATTGTTACTAAAGCATTTTATTGAAAATCGGTGTGATTAATATTCTAAGAACAGAAGCAATTTAAAAACTGGTTAAACACAAAAAATATGAACAAAAGCTAGAATTTCAATTAAAAATTCGAATAATATTTGAATTACAATCCTTGAATTTTTTATTCAGTTCCGTTTAAAAATGCAAAACTCATTTACTATTTTTTTGTTTACGTAACTAAATCAAACATGTAACCAAAACATACTCATCTGTTTAAGTAGTTAAGAATTTTAAGAACCCTTCTAAGCAAAAACAAACATCGACTCCAGTCAACATATCCTTCCTAAAAAACATTCTCCACTTAGAATAATTACATTATTTTAGGCATTTAAAGTAATTATCGTGTTATTTTGTTATTTGCTTTGTTATTTAATTAATTTTTTCTACATCGCATTTATGAAAGTACGCAATTATTCTGTAAATTTTTACAAGGGCAATGTATATTCAAAAAATTAAATCATTTTCAAGATAATGCTAATACCGAAATAATAATACTCTATTGTGACCTTAATAGAAGTTTAAATTGTGTTATTACTTTCATAGTTTTACTTATATCGATGCCTATAATAGGTATCTTGTCTACAATGTATAGGAAGAATGAATTAAAGCAGAATGACGTTGAAGAATGGATACCGTGTAGAAGTGTTGATCTAACTTTTTTATATAAATTCTAAATTGCCACGATTCTTGTAGGAGTAAGTAATTTATGGGCTAAGATCATTACAATGAATTTGTTTATGATTAGAGATAAAACTTAAGTAGGTGGCAAATTACTCAGAAAATAAAATGGTAATGTAAGAAAAAAATATACGTACTGTTGAAAATAAAGTTTATTCAAGGAAACTTATGAATGAATACTTTTCTAGAAAATTTATGACTACGTATGTTAAAATATGTTAATCGCTTACATTCTTAAAACAAACTTTGGGTTATCGACAAGTAGATCAAGGATGAAGAAAAAATGTGAATAGTCCTTAGGATTCTCGTAATGACTTTGTCAACAATTTCAATTATTTGACGTACACTTACGACAAAACGTTTTAAAATTTGTCGTAAACGTACTTACGAAAAGTGAAAATATTGATTTAATTTAATCATTCTGTTTTTTTTACTTTTGTTAATTAAGTATCTGTATTTATATCTAATTAGTAAAATATTATTTGTAAAAACTCTACATTTAGGAACGGGTTTTTATATAGTGCAAGACATTTCGGTTTTACAAAATTTTACGTAATTAATGGATTAAAAATGCGTTTGAGTTCGAAAGAAATGTGCGTGTGACAAGGTTTGGCGCTTGACCTACCGTTAAAATCTCCAGATCCGATTGTCGGATTTAATCGCAGATTTTCAACTACCATGATAAAATAATACAATAAATTATTGTCCATAGTCTGTGCGCCTACGCAAAACAACTTTACAGACTTACAGGTTTACTATCAAGAGTTAGTAAGCGTTTTAAAATCTCTCTTTCCTTATTTGGTAATTTGCGACAAACACTGACTTAGTTCGATGCGTACCGATATTCAAAGAATTATGTCACAACTATGACTATACATATAGTTTGAATAAATTGAATAATAATGAATGAATTTTTCGCGAATAAAGGAAACGACGATTTTTATTGCTCGCAATATACGCTGTCCTTGAACTGTCGATTCCAATCAGCAGAGTTTTCGCGTTCCTACACAATCTCGCAAATGCACTGAGCTAAATAAGGCTGGAAGGTTAAGGATAGTTTTGACAGAAACGCGTAGGAGAACCAAATTGTTTACAGCGAAAGTTGCGTGTGGGTAGATTATCGGTGTTTAAACTGATACGTCATATATAACCTATACTTCCTACATATTATTGCAAAATATCGAATCGAGTTGAAGTATTAATTAATTTTCTATTTATTTTGTTTTCATTTCGTTTTGCAAGGCCGTCGAAAAGTAGTCAATTAGTGCAAACAAATAATTTGCTCATGATTTTTATGTCCGTAAAATTTGGTTCTAAATTAATATTTATTTTAATTTGCAATTAAAGGAACAAAAAGTACAATTGAATTAATGTAAAGTTTGGTAATAATATACCTTAACAAAATTAAAATTAAATAATTTAATTTTAAGTGTTCTGTAAATTGAGGATGCATTTAATGAAATAATCGTATAATTGATGCAAAAGTTTTAGTTAAATTACAAAATCGTCTCATTACGAAAAAAAAATGTTGGCAAAATATAAAAATGAACCTAGAAAAACTGAGTAATTTAATTTTTTTAAATGTGGTAATAATAATCGGGGCTACAAGTCTTTCAAATCTAGATCTGTGTTTATCACTTCCTTGTAGTTTCTTTAGTCTTCTGGCTTTTCTTTCTTTTTTTTTTAGATTGTTCCTATTTTCTTTGAGCATCTTCTTTTCTTTTTACAGCCTTGTTTTTTTAGCGTCATCTTTTGACACCTTTCCTTCTGGTATCCTATGAATGGGCTGTTTGGTTTTTATAACATTAAGAATTAAAAGACGTTGTTTCTCCTTATCTGTTCACGCTCTACCAATTTTATTCTATACAATTTTTAAGCATTCTTCTTTACCATGATTCCACTTTCTCTTACTATGTTATAATTGGAACCGAAGTAAATCTAGTGATCGGTTCAAGAAAGTTGTATACGATTACAGAATTTTACCTTAGTCTAGTCTAGTTTCATAACCTCTACCCTGTTAAGTCCAGCAACTTGTAGTACACCATTCTTTGAAAAAGTTTAGCCTCCGTCACCAAAGAAAATACCAATTGATCAACGATGACGTACACAGACTGATTTAGCAGTCTACAAACAACCAATAAGTTCGCTATGCATGTATATGTTTGAGACAGTTTCAAGATAAATTGATAGGTACAAATTGGGCGATCTAGGGCTTTCTTATTTAAATTAGATAATAATAATAATAAGAATTGGGTGCAAGTAACTCTAAAGTTACTAAAGCCTTTAGTCTGTTCAGAAAAAATAGACAGATTGTAGAACCTTTTATAGTGAAAACAGATGCCAAACAGAATCATTACAACCCACTACAAAACTTAACTCTAGTTCAGTGTTATGCGAACACCAATATTGCATGGAGACTTACGACAGATAAATAACAACGGAAATGCTTTCACAAATTTTTGTCAGGAATATGTTTTGAAAATAGCAAAAACTTTATTTGTTCATTGAAGGTGCCAGGTTTTGGCAGACTTGGTAAAAATTCAATTAATAACCTTCAGATTAGCAGAAAATTTTGATTTTTAGTTACAAATGTTAGAAATGAGGTAGGTTTAATACAAACATTAAGCACCATTCGGTTATCGTCAATGTACGCTTAGTGACAAGTTATATTAGTAAATTGTAGAAGAAAAATAATAGGAACACTTTCAATATTAAAGTACGAAACCCTTTCTAAATCAATGTAATGCTTGTTGATTTATAAGTGAATGAAGACTGAGAAAAGGTAAAAGATGTAATGACAAACTTTCAGAAAAGGTAGAATAATTATTTGGCCAAAAAAAAATGTTCCATCTGTGATAACTAGAGAGGAATAACGATGTTCTCCAACTACCTTGTTTATTAAGTACTGGGCGTGGTGCTAAGAACCATAAAAGGAAAGAAAATAATTGTGCTGGGGGATTATAAAAAAATTGGTTAAAGGAGATAACAAACCAAGGTGTAGTATCTAAGTAATTATTCTAAATTTGTTGAATTATGATTAAATGTAAAAAGATAAAAAAATAAGAGGCATGGGAAAGCAAACTAAGGGCTAAAGGTACAAATTCATCTTCAACCAAATGTTGAAGTCAGATCTACTCTATGGTTCTGAAACGCGGACGCGGTTTAACACATTTAAAGTTACTTCTAGTTAAGGGTTTTTAGAAAATGACTAATAAAAGCAGATAGAAACTTCTGGATTTCAATAACCTTTTTTACATCAGGGGAGTGGGAGACACTCGACTGAAGTGTAGTGCAAGATAGTTTAAGGTGTCAAGAAAAGAGGATGACTAAAGGCAGTGGCCAGTATTAGAAGAAACTCCGCTCTAGAGAGTTATTAGAAAGCCATATGGAAGGTTAATAGTAAATCAGTTGACTCTCCGGCACTGAAAGTTGAAAGTGAGGAGTGTACTACATCACACGATAATTGTCAGGAAAGAGTTTTAGACAAAACAGGCTTGCAAATAATAAAGGTGAGTTGCTACTCTCACCTCTGTAGAGGAAGATACATGCAAAACTGGAAACAGCATTTTAGAAATGTTTCTACCCTATCCAGGAGAGATGATTGAAAACCAAGTGACCTCAGGTAAATAGATAGTCGTCTACAAAACGAGAAAGTGGTTTTTAAAGTTAAAGTTTTAAATCACTAGGCGTTGACAATATTCCATCTGAAGTACTAAAATTAGATGTGGCCACAACCGCAGCACATTCCATTTGTGAAAAATGGAAAGAAATGTTCATAAAAGTAAATAAATTTTACTAAAAAAATATCCTTAACCCTATCGAAAGTGTTGAAGGAAAGAACATGTTGTGTAGGGAAAAGATAATAAACCTGATAATGAGAATTAATTGTGAAATTCTTTAGGTGGAAAGCCAAGGTGGAAACTCTAAGTAATTATTCTGAATTTGTTGAATTAAAATTAAATGTAAACAGACAAAAGAAATAAGAGTGCATGGGAGGGCAAAGAATGTCAGAAGGTACAAGGAGTAGGAATATCCTGCACGTGGTTCATTCGAACAGTTTTAACTATTTTTGAATTACAGAAATATTTCATGGCTTCACCTGTTTAACCAAATGTTGAAGTTAATTCTGTTCTATAGGTTTTAGACGTGGAGGATGACGAATGACAAAAGTTAGAAGTTCTACCTGTCTAACACAATGTAAAGTCACTTGGCTCTATAGTTCTTAGATGTTGAGAATGACCAATAAAAGCGGGAAAAAACTGTAAGTTTCCAATAACTCTTTCGTAACATTAGGTGAATTGGGCGACCCATTAGTGAAGTGCGGTGCAAAATAGTTCATTGCTTCGGAAAGATAAACCTACAAAGACAATGGTCACTGAGAGAGGAGACGAGGATTGATGGAAAATTTTGGTGGATAGAGAGAGGTGATAGAAATTGATGAACAGTGTTTACTGGTACCTTTTGCTTCCATAACAGATATAGGATTTAAGTCAAGTCAATTGCAAGTTAAAGCCTTAGAGGGCTGTTTATGTTTATATTTACACCTAAATATATGAACTCCTAGAGTATTTCTCTACATCTATTTCTATTACTTCCATAATATCTTTTTATGTTTTTCCTGTCATATCACCATATATTTTACCTTTTTTTTCATCTTTCTCTCAACGAATTTCTTTGGTTACTGAATTCTATCTATCCTATCGTCCATAGTTTTTATTTTTTTCGTGTCGTTAAGTGTCATTGAAACTAAGTTTAGTAAGTTTTTGAGTACTCTCAGATCATTCATCATTTGTTGTTTTCCTGATATTTTATTTATTCAGCATTCGTTTTCTTTTAAATCTTTGGAATTATTTAACCTCTTTACAATTCTTCTACTTTGTGTTCTGTTGATGGTAATTCTTTTTAATGCTTCATCTTCTAATGTCATTTTCATCAATAACTAATTTTCGTCCACTGCCTCTCGTTTTCTTGATTCCTTCTCTTGCTCTTACCGTTTTTTAACTTCTTTTATATTTCTTTTCTTTATTTACACTTACTTTATATGCTTCTTTTATTATTGTTTCATTTTCAAGTAATATTCTTCTTTTTAATCTAATTTTTGTGTTTTTTCTTCTGGTGTTCCACTTTTGCTCTCAAATAAGTAACCATTATTTCTATGCAGTGTCATTTTTCATTTTTAAAGGTTGATTAATAAAAAAATTGAAAGAATTACTACTTAAATACATTCAGAATGTATCATGTATCTCAATTAGCTCACATTGTATTAGTTACGTTAATTTCGTGTAATAGTAAATCATTAGTAAACAAATGTTGGCATTCACTGATTAACAATACATGGATCTCAAACATTTACAAAACATGAGCTTTTGTTGGAACTTCGAAATAGCTATTTATGTTACCAGTGACGAAACGAATGATTTTATGTAACGAATGTGATAATTGCAGAACCAGCGTAGCCAATGTTTTTTTTTCTAATTTTGAGACATAATGTTCAAAAACAAAAATTAAACATCTTTTCAAATTTAAATTCTAACCCATTGTGACTGATGTTATCATGGTTACCAATTCCTAAACGAATATCAAAATAATCTGACATATAACAAAAAATTTTACTTTTCAAAACTGGTTACAAAAAGTGAACAATTTTTAACACCTATTTTGATTATAAAAAATGTCGCCTTATATGTCAAAATTAGAAAAATTCATTTTTCATAACAACATTACTGATGATGATCCAATGCAAATACGTTGTTGGTATAAGACTGTTTTGTTTACTCGTTTCCAAACCGCTTTTTCTAATTTGAGAATAAAAATTTGTAGGAAACCTCTGTCAGCATTTAAAAATCGTTGTTATATGTTAATCTAACAAATTGTTTTGTAAAAGATGGCATATGTAATGAAAACATTACGTTTATTTTACGCAGGCGTAAATTTATTGCTAACAATCTTAAATATACTAAATTTTTGTGTTTAATGTTTGATAAAACCGTTTCATGAACAACGTCATTAGAAACTATCCCTTGATAAATAATTTATTTAACATTTATTCAACAAATTTGTAAATCAAACGATTCGAAACTAGTTTTAAATGCTTAATTTTCGATTTGATTTCTATAAATATTAATTGAGTTGTAATTCTTCTTCTTTATTAATTTACATTAACTTCTATACGTAGTTGAATTTTTGGTTGCGTTTTTCGTAACTAAATCATTTTTTTAATGATAATTATTCTACAAAAATGAACTTCACAAATATTATGCAATGATAATACTTAAGCATTTCAATGAACGAAATTAAAAGAATTTAGTTTCAAATCTTGAAGAAACCATGAACTTTAAAGCGAAAAATTATACAAATGTGAGTAAGCTTTTACTGTTTGTTAATGTTTTTTTTCATCGCATTTTACACTGGTTTTTATAAATTTTCCATTCATTTACCTTCGAGATATTATTAAAATCAGAAATTATTATTATATACAAAATATACTTCACGAAAAGCTGTTGCGATAGCTTTTTTGTCACATTTTGTCACTTGCCCGATCTATTTACTTTCTTTTTAGAAACGATAAATATTTTCCGTTCCCCTATCAGACAATTCCATTGTTTACATTTATTTATAAGATATATTTTTGTTTCTTTTTGGGGAGATATTTGTAATCGTTGAATTTTTGTATGATTTTTTGGTGTCCATATGCATACTAAGCGACTATCAAACCTTGTAATATTTTATTAGTAAATAACTATAGTTTCTTGGGCACTTTCAATTGAATGTTGCAATACCTATTAAACTCGATGATGAATTTAAAACTGCATTACTAGATAGAATTTTTATTTAAAAATTAAGTGGGTCCATAGTCACTAGGCCAAATGGTACCCTTGTAAGTGCAAGTCTACAAAATACATTAATGCTTTAGAAAGTTATCTTAAGTTGGTACCTATGGACAACACCCGTTCTCTTAGTTCAATCGTTGAAAGAATAACACGGTCCTTCTTCAAAACTGGTAAGCTTTTGTTTCATTCAAGTCAGATACAATTTCTTATAATTTCCATTGTTGACGATTGTTCTAAATTTAGCTTATCGCTACAATCGCACGAGCTGCCTTCTTATAAAAAATTTGCACGTTGACCTCCTCCTCCATTTCCATTCATCATTCATATCGCGAGGTACTTATTACAAAATTTTATACATAGATACAAGTTATTGTTTCTAATAAGTATTGCAACACCTAGTAACACGTCTAAAATGCATTTGCATTAAAGCAATTTATCGTTTCTATTTTGGCGAAGTACACCACTTTTTCCTCTTTATTCCTGTGGTGCTTCTTTGGAATTGATGGCCATTACAATGCGTTACTATAATTTTTTTAAAAATTTGTTGGGTTTGTTGAAGGCTATCAAGTAAGTAAGAAGACTCAATTTCACTGGGATTCAAAATCCAACACACCGAGTATTCAATACATTCTTCGATTGTCGATTCAAAGTACTATTAAACGTTTGATGCTTGCAAAATCGAGTTTATTTAATTATTTTTTGGTCTCGTATACGAAACACAAAACTTTTTTTTTTTAATTTAATACGTTCATTGCATATTTTATTATTCTTCAATGATGTCAATATTCTTAAATAAATCCACATAAATATTTGTCGATTAATCTAAATACTTGTTAGTCAGTAAGTGAATTCTGAAAAACTGTTTATTATAACTTTATGTAAAAAAAATTTAGGTAATTAAGCAAATTTCTAAATTTTAATAATAATTTGTTGTCAGTTTCAAAACAGCGCCGACTAACAACAATCACAAGGGGTAGTGGGAGGTTCTTGTTGATAAGATAATGCGTAGAGATACAGATTTGAATTGGGCGCCACTACGTTCTTGGTGAGTCGTTCTTAGCAGTAGCATAAACAAACTGTTACAAAGAGAGACTAGAGAATTATATTATACATCACTTGTGTCAATTTCCACATACATTATACAATCAAACAGTAATAAAATAACGTATTTAGCAAAACAGAGTAAGTACATTACAACTAATTAATCTTTGACGGATATCGATAATAATTAATAATAATAGAAATACGTTGTTAGAATGTGAATAAGTACTTACCTAAACACAAGCAAGAAAAGAATACGGATAATTTTCTCAATCGCACCCACACACGAACATCAGGTAAATTAATCCGCTTTAAACTGAAAATTCTGTGTTAATTGGCTGGCCATCAGCAAAACCCAAAATTTTCGCAAACGCGTTAATTAAATCTGATCTTAATGTAAATATCGGTCGCAAAATAACGTGTACAAACATAAAAATGATTAAAACACAATAAAAATGATTAGAGAAATCTTAAAATCTAAGTACGTGGTGATGTTAATTGCAGAAGGTCGCTGATATGTAATAGAAATCGGTTTCTCGGACGTGTCAGAGGTGATGGTTACCGTTGTCGATCCGTTATCACGATTCTCACTGCAGGAGCCATACAAAGATTATAGATGACAGCAAAGTTGATGTCGAAGAAAACCAAATTTTTCTAGTTTTCTAGTACCTAATAACACCTCGCTTTATGTTTATTAGCCTAAACATAATAATTGTCAATAAAGACTTATTACACAAATAGCTATTATGTTTTTAATTTGAAGTCGTTTTTAGTTTTATAATTTTGCTTGGAATATGTTCGAACTTTAAGATAACAAAGATTATACCTACAAACTTAAAGTTGTAGAGATGTCCAAATTCTGCTTTTTCACAAAATATGAAACAGGGATTCATTTTGTCGCTGGTTAACTACAACATACACCATGCATATAGAATCTAATCTCAAATATGTTTTTATGCTTCTCTTTTCAATACAAACTTTAAATGTACGTAGTAACTTTGTTTTCTCTATACATTTAACTTTCTTATTGTAATAAATTTATGAAATCGTAAAATTTTCACATTTTATTAATAAACATCGGGTTCCATGCACATTAGCCATCCTAGTATGTATGGTATATTATAAATGATGTTCAAAATAATAAGTATTTATGATTAAATATTTTTTGTAAATCAATATGTATGTAAACTTTGTTTAAATATACTAAGTGACATGGTAATAGTAACTTAGTAATAATAACTTTATTTCCAATGGACAAAACATTTGTATAGGAAACGTCATATAAAAACACACTTTGATGTATAAATATAAAACATAGAAAGAAGAACACCCAGTAATAATGAATTTATTTGAACAATTTTTGGTATACTAGTGTATACGAATTAGATTAGTAAACGATCACAATTTGATAAAAATTAAACTGTTAACTTCTTCAAAAACTTAATAATGTGTTGCTCCACCACGATGTCTTGTGCACTCATTAACACGTCTGGGCATAGTTCTAATGAGGTGATCGATTTCTTCTTGAGGTATCTCATCCCATGCTATCTGTAACTGATGCTGCAAAGCCGCTAGAGTATGTGCAGGGTGAGGTAAATTGAGTAATCTTCTTCCCATAATATCCCAGACGTGCTCGATGGGCGAAAGATCGGGAGATCTTGGTGGCCAAGGCAACAAAGCAATTTGATTGGCCTCAAAATGAGCCAAAGAAACCCTAGGAACATGAGGTCGTGCGTTGTCTTGTTGGAATGTGCTGTTGGGGATGGTCTGAACATAAGGTACAATATGGGGTCTACGACCTCCTGGATGTAGCGCGCAGCGGTTATGTTACCTCTAATGAAGAACAAAGGTGACCTACTTCCAATAGCAATAGCTCCCCATACCATAACTCCAACTGTGTGGTGCACATGCCTATTCACAAAATTGGGGATCTTGTCTTTCACCGCGCCGTCTTCTCACCCTTGCACGACCGTCATGCATACCCAAACAGAATCTGGATTCATCACTAAAGGCAATTGAATTCCATTCTTGGTCCCAATTTGCCCGTTCTCTACACCACGCTAGACGATAACGTCGATGCTCTGGAGTCAGTGGTAGCACAAAAGGGGACGGTATGAAAAGAGCCAAGGTTCTTATCCGTCTATAAACGGTTCGCATCCCAATCGGTCTTCCATGTTCTTCAAACCACTGGTCCGCAATCGCCCGTGTAGAAGAGAAGCGGTCCCGTAAAGCCAATAGTCTAAGACGGCGATCTTCGCGTTCTGTGGTTTTTCGACGACGTCCTGTACCTCTCGCTCTTCGTGTACGGCCCTCTTGGTTCCATGCCCGAACACAGACTGCCACAGTGTTTAAACTCCGTTGCGTTCTAGCGGCTATATCTCTCATAGACAAACCAGCCTCACGCAATCCCACAATTCTACCCCTATCAAACTCGCTTAATTGCCGAAAATTATGGCGTCTTCGCACTGGAGGCATTGTGATTGAATTAAAGAAGCAATTTAAATCGCTTAAATGACAACTGTACTTACAAATGCTTAATTCATTGTTTTAGGGCTACTTAATCGTAAGTGTTTTTGAATGAGGTTAACAAAACAACCGCTAGGGCAATATGGCTGAAAAACTGATCGTTTTTATCTTAATATAAACAAATATATTCCCAAAAAAAAATTACAAAATATTCATTAATACTGGGTGTTCTTCTTTCTATGTCACTTAGTATATTTCACTTCCTCGCAGAATGTTATTACGAGAATATATTGAAAAATTCTTAGCCTACTATAGAACCAAACAAAATTTCAATGTCAAAATATTTTATTACTCAACATATTCTCCTCTTAATTAGATACATTTATTACAGCGAACCTGCAACGTCTCTAGACCTTTTAAAAAAAAAAATGTTTCTTCTTGCTCTGCAAACCAGACCTCCACAGCTTCTATTACCTCCTTGTTGGAAGAAAATGTACGACCTTTTAACCTTTTTTCAGTTGAGGAAAGAAGTGATAGTCGGATGGAGCCAAATCGGGTGAATAAGGGGGTTCTAGTACGGAAAAACAAAACACCTTTGGATAGCTTTCCGTGTCTTTTCTCTTTAATATTTTCCCGTAGAGTGGTCAGTAATGTCGAATAGTAATCTCAGTTATTGTTCTACCCTTATCCAAAAATCAATCATGATTACTCCATGGCAATCCCAAAAAACTGAAGCAAGAACTTTTCCAGCAGATTTTGGACACGAAACTTCTTAGGTCTTGGAGAACCAGAGTGTCGCCATTCCATCGATTGTTGCTTTGTTTCTGGATCGTAGAAATGTCCCCAAGTCTCATCCATAGTAACAATTCGGTTTAAGAAGTCTACATCGTTTTCAAATCGAGCACAGATCGAACGCGATGCTTCTACCCTTGCACGCTTTTGGTCAACATTCAAACATTTGGGGATCCATTTTGCAGCAATTTTCTCATGTCCAAATTGACGTGAACCATATGATGAACGCGTTCGTATGAAATATTCAGTGCTTCAGATATCCGTTTTAGCCCAATTCGACGGTCTGATAAAATCATGTCATGAACTGCATCGATATTTTCGGGGACTGACACAGAAACTGGCCTTCCCGATCGGTCATCATCTTCAATGGAAAATTTACCTCTTTTGAAGCTTGCATTCCAATTTTGACGGTCGCATACGAAGGACATTGATCACCAAGGGTATTAAGCATATCTTCGTAAATCTGCTTACCTCTTAACCCTTTTAAATACAGGTACTTGATGATGGCTCGATACTCCAATTTTTCGATTTTCACAATTTCGGTGGACATCTTTTTCATTTAATTTATTGCGTGACTCTGGTTTACTTTTTTGACGTCAAACTTTACACTGACACTTCTAATAAGTTATTGTTCGTTGCTATGGTAACGCAATATTTTGTTTATGCAAGGAACTGGTCTAGGCTAACTAGATATCAATACATCCTCGTATAATACAATTGCAATTGTTAGCAATATCTTTAAAATTCCTTGAAAATAACATTCAAAATCAAAAAGGTCATAATTTAAAAGTCAATCTACGCCCATCACTTCAACATACATCTAGTAAAAGTTATTACTTAATTGATGACTTAAAAAGTTTTAATGAATAATTTAATCACATTCAGAGTATCCTTAAGACATGCTTTATGTTGATTAAAATCGTCATTAAAATTTTAAAAAATTGCAAATTATTAACATTAGGTAAAACTTACATCAACTTCCGCATTTACTGTCTATTTTTACATTTTTATATAAATCGCATTTTTCTTGATGTAATTAATTACCTAATTATATAGAAAATACGGGCACCGTTCGAGAAAAACGTAATTATCTCGCGTTTACGTGAAATACCAAACGTAAACGTAACGTTTCTAAGAATCGAACAGTCACAATCATAGACGCAGAATGATTACATCTATAAAAAACTATCCAGCAATTTCAATCAACAACATTTAGTAGCTAATTTATGTAAGTATTTAAACACATTTAGTAGCAAAGAATTGTAAATAAACGTTTAATTAGAAACACAAAATATTATAGTATTTGAAACGGATATGTAATTGCTACCTGTTAAAATTGTAAATAATTAATATGATTTAAATAATTAAAAGAAATAAAAATGATAAATCTGTAACTAGAATAAATGTGAAATTTAAAATAATTCATATTTATGATCACGTATATCAAACTGGTAGCGACGTCTACATGTGTATTTCATATTTACAACTATACAAATTAAAGGCTCAATCTGTGATGCATAATATAATAAGATAGAATGAATTTGTGATGATAATAACTTACAATTAGTCAAGTAAAAATTGTGAAATTGCCAACCAATTAACGTACATGACGAATATTATTGCAGTAATAATCGTTCAAGGGTTGTACCCGTACGTTTCATAAATAATAATTCCGGTAGAAATTCACTTAAGAGTTTCTTTATTTATGTCGCCCTGATTTATAAACATTTAATTGAACGTATTTTTTTCGAAAAGATTTTAAGCTGTTAAATATTAAACGCGAAGACGCCCTACCGGTATTTCGAGTGAAGAAAATGTTGTTTCTTTAATGCCAGAATAGTGAATGTTAGCACCTACACTATTTCAAATTCATTCATAAAATTATAATAATTTCAAAACCTTCTGGTTCGACGTTCGATTGAACCTCATCAATGACTTTCGTAAGCTTAATGTTGATTTACAACATATCTGTATTAATTATGACGTAATAAAAACTGTTGCATGTATCAACCTACGGTCAATATCTATTATAGCATTGAAATTTGCAAGATAAAACGTTATGGAAATATTAATGGATTGATTTCATTCATGCTTAAATTTTAACGTTTATGTTAATAATGTATTTAGAACAGACATACGTCGCAGAAAACGTGTATTTAAAAAAAATTATTTACCGTAGGTACATTGTGGTTAAATATTAAAGTGTGTAGTAATTTCTACTAAATTTTTTTTTTACTTACAGTTGATGTGTATTAAGTATACTTAGTAAGATTTAAAAATTCTCGGTGGCAACTTTACCCACGCAGATGGGGATTTTTATCTAATCTACTTTTTTTGCAATTCTTATGAACAGGTTTTTTTTTAAATAACCGGATTCGAAATGGGCTGTATATAAATGCAGTTCAATAGTAAAAACTGTATTTAATTATATTTAAAATTGTACAACTTGGAAAGAAAGAAGTTGAACGCTACAGAACACTTTTAAAATTAACAATAAACTAAATAATCTAATAAAAATATATTGTAGATTTTCCTAATTAAGGAAATCGGACAGTACACCGTAGTATAACTAAAATGTAAAATTATGTTTAATAAATTTATTGGCGTAATAACTTCTAAGTACTACCAATTATTTTAATTAGAAGCTTATACTAACTTTTATTTCTTTGTAACGTATCAGCTTCGATTAATGTAGTTTTGTTTGTATATAAAGTAGTAAACATATTTAGTTTCACAAGTTGGACTTAAATAATTCTTAGTATTTTCTTTTACTGTAAAAAGTACTAACTGAAATACGCATGTATTAACAAAGAATGTGTATGTTGTGTCTCTTATTAAATTTAAGTAATTAAGTTTTAGTTTGAAGAAATTCAAACAATTTTTATAATTTACAAGTTGGTTTACATTGTTCTTTAGTCAGAATAAAATTTGACTAAAGTTACATGTTTTCATTTCGACTACATTTATTCTTCAAACTAGAGAAACATTTTCTAGACAGTTTCTCTTCTGATTAATAATGTTTCACATAACTTGGTTACGATAAACGCACCTCTAGTCACAATTTCTATCTTTTGTGAAATTAGGTAAATGTCCGGCAAAAATAAATCAAACCAAAATCTTAATAAAATTTTTGGAAATCATCGAAAAAAATTTTGAATTTTTTTTCTCATTTTGACGAGATTGATTGTTAGATATAAATTTGTTACGATCAGGGGTGTTAGAATTATTCCGGTCAGTCGGAGAGGGGATCGTGGGGTAGACCAAGTATCTGGTCTCGAAATAAGGGAGGTTTTGGGCGCCAAGTTCGAATGCCTAAGTTATCCAACGAGAACTACTTGTTGGAAGCTACCCGATCGTAGAAAACGCATACGAAATTGTACTTTGGTTGACTTCAGAGAAACGCTAGAAATTTCACCAAACACACATATATTGTTATAGGTTGTCCGTTTTACAAGTAAACTAGATATATATTTACTATAGCACATTAAGATTAAAAACATTTACCAAGAAGTACTTATAGTAAGCACGCATAAAATTGGTTGTGCATTCGTCACCGTAATTTTTAATAATGTTAAACACGACAATAATAGGCGAGAAAGGTAAAAAAGAAATTTTATACCCCGCCACTGGAAATTCCTGCGGCTAGATACGCCTCTGGTTAGAATTTGTTTACAAATATGGCGCTAGTTTTACGTACATATTATAAGCGTATTCTTAAAGTGTAAAAGTTGATCGTGCTTGATTAAAGGAAACAGAGAAGTAATTATGGGAACGCACTGCGTTGTAAGTAGGAAATATAACTCAACTGATTCTCGTTATAGCAACCCCGATACTAATATCTGTGGTACCACCGACTCTAGTTCGAAGGGAGAACTCAAAAGGTTCCGGTATTATGAACGCGAGAATTACACCTTACAAAGCGTTTACAGAGTAAACATAAACATAATGTTTGTAGTAATTAATCAATCACGATTAAGAGAATTTAACCTGAAGGGTACGTACAAATGATAGTTACGATCTGGTGACTTATGTCGTATCATGCGTGTTTAATAGTAAGCGTTTAAAAACAAAATTCACACGGTTTAAGAAAACACCGTGGTATAAGTAATTAAATTAAGAGAAGCGGTTTGCTGATTTCATAGCGCACAACGTTAATTGTCTTTAGGTAGGTGCGAACATTACACTCCCGGAGATAATAAAGGAAGGAGTACAACCTTATGATACCGGTGGCCTCTCTGTCCCAACCCTGAATTAGGAAGTCGTCGAAGGTGGTCCAGCCTGTGATACCATTTGTTTCTGAAGAGCACGGTGTACTACGGAGAAGTCGTCAGCATTACCCAATTAACCAGCAACTGTGCACGCCAAGGATCAGCATTCTCAAGAATTTAGACTCATTAAGAACGAAGAACGACGAGCAAGCAGAAAAGAAGAAC
Organism: Abscondita cerata; assembly: GCA_030710515.1. NCBI lineage: Eukaryota > Metazoa > Arthropoda > Insecta > Coleoptera > Lampyridae > Abscondita > Abscondita cerata. The sequence continues at coordinate 142,542 of JALBCR010001865.1, forward strand.
CCCTAAAAAATCAACATGTGACATCAGAAAAGAATCGTTCAAATTAACTCATTTACCTGCCAATTTGTTAAAATAATGTATTACAGATGACCGTCAACATATGTTTATTAGGATTACATCTAATTTGGCACTGCAATGTATTTAATCACGCCGATGATTACCAAATCTGCAGAAGGTTCTTTCTACCACATTAGCGAAGCCATGTGCCCATTGAAAAGTACAAGGCGGAAACGGAAATCAAAACGAAAGATGGCCGTAACTAAATGTTTTCCTCTCTCAAAGTTTTGACGGCAAATGACACCTTAATTTACAATTTACGCGCCTGTATGCCTGCAACCTTCTGTGCACGCATGCATACATTGTTGCAATAACAACTGTAGTGTAACAAATTGTTTCCACCGATTTGGCTGTAAGTATCTGACATTTAAATAAATGACATTTACTTTAATTGATCTTGTCAAAATACTTTTTGATTGTTGCTAAAATATGCGCAAATCTTAGAATAGCCATAGGCGGGTATCAAAATTGATGAAAAATTTCAACTTTTTTTACTTTTTAACAATTTTATGCCAAAAGTTATTGAGGTTTTTTGTTCTATTTATTGAGTGCTATCATTCGTTAAACCCTTGTCGGACATTTACTTAACACTGGAAATTAGTAGCACGAGACACCGCCAATTGAAGGTTAAATTTTACTGCTAGTAATACCCAAAAGTAGTTTCTTTTTTCCTTTTCGTGTCTAACCGTGAAGAAAATTGTTTTTATGATAAGTAAGTATTTCCTTCTATAAGTTTTCTTTATATGATTTGTTCTTCATTGAGAAGGGGCACCAAACTGTTTTATAAATTTACATTAAATTGTTAACATATTTTGTGTTTGTTGAATATCTATGTGGTCTTTATACTTTTCTAAGTGGCGGACCATTTTTTTGTTTTAAGTAAGTAGTCGAGTCAATCACCTACATAATTAGATTTTAATGTATTGATATGACTTAGTGTTTTTGGTGCCCTTGCTCAAAGAAGAACTAATCATATAAAGAATAATTGTTTTTGAAATAATTATAAATTAGTTTTTCATTGACTAAAGCAAAATTTAATTCTTTTTGAATTTTATATGCACCATAAGTACTAAGCAAAGGTTTAGTAGAGTTTATGTTTAAATTAAAACGTTTTTCTTTTTTATCGACCATCTATACCTCATAATAAAGAAATTGATCAATAATCCAAATATAAAGTTTCGTTTACCAAATTATCAGTATATGGTTAATTGTCGAGTAGTCCACGTAGTAAAGTCATTCCTCTCAGATGTGCTACGGATTAACAACAATAAAATTTAGAGAGCTGGCATTTGGGTATACCAAAGTCAAGAAAATTATTGGTCAGCTATACAGTGAGCGGCATAAGTAACAAATAAATTCATTTTTGGCGTTATTATTTCTTTTTATAAAAAGTGTCAGAAACACATCAATTTTTGTTGATAATATAAAATTTTTTAAAGTGACTATTTCAACCCTGCCGTGATCTCCTTCGTAGGGATAGCAACGACTTCAAATTGTTTTAATCGAGAGGGATAGTAGATTTTTTGTAACTATCAGTCAAATCACCGTCTGTTGCGATTTTTGTTTCTTAACATATTTTTCTAAATTTCATGGCCGACTAATTAATTTATTTATTTATTTAAGTACCACACCATCAAATAGGTTAAATTTCCTTTCAATCAAAGTAGGACAACCCACCCCTCCCGATTAAAACTACTGCTACTGTTACAAAGGAGTTCACGGCAGTGTTGAAATAGTCACGTTAAAAAATATTATATTAACAAACAATACCGCCAAAAATTTATTTATACAAAAGATTGGTTGCAAAGTTTTTGCAAAGAAACTCAAACGGTATCCGTTAGAAAACGAAAAAATACCTCATTGTCTCGTAAAACGTCTTTTAATGCAACAATTGTTAACAAATTTTATCACAATTTTACAGAACATAAATTTCAACCACATATGACTTGGAATACTGATGAAACGTGCTGTACCACGGTAACCAATCCTTCAAAAGCATTGGCAGTTAGAGATGCTAAACAATGTTTTTTGAATGCTTCTGTCGAGACAATTCCTCTAGTGTTCATTTTTCCCCGCGTTCACTAATGGTACAAAGTGGACACAATTCTTGGATTGACAAAACCTGTCTGAAGAAGCTTTTCAAGAAGTTGTGACGCATTTTATTAAAATTGGTAAGCCAGACCTAAACAATACCAAGAGTCCGATGTTTTCCGGAAGGTATGGGTAGAATCTTGACTCAACAAACTTTGTGAAACGGACAAATCCAGTAAATGTGATGAAGAAATAAAACCGTGTACCAAAGTGATTGACAATCATAATGTTGTGTTGTTGGCACGGTCAAATAGCATTATAATACTCAAGTCTTCTCCACACTGCATCTACCATCTACAATCTGTTGATGTGCGTTTGTAAGCTTTTTAAAGCCAGATGTAAAGCTGCAATGAACAAGTAAATGTTGTCTAATCCAGGGAAAGAGTAACTATTTACGAAGTTTCTTCATTCGCAAATGAGACATTTATTCACGCATTTTTTTACAAAATATTATAAAAACGTTTTCTATAACTGATATACATTCGATTAATGGTAATATATTGAGATGATGAGATTTTTTATTTATTTTATTTTGTTTAATTATTATCAAATTACTTTCAAGATCCAAAAATTATTTGACTCTAGATCTCAGGGTTTTTGTTTCACCGAGTAAATGTATCAACTTGTAGGCAGTGATCTTTAATTTGAAAATAATAACTCTCTGCAACTTTTTTTTACTAGAAATAATAACCTTTTTTTGTTTTTCTTTAAGAGCTACTAAATCTTTATGACTTACGATGTGACCATTGATTGAAATTAAACCGTTACCAATAAGAATTATTTTATTTACACATATAAAATTTAATAAGTATAAACAAAGGAAATATTCGTTTAATTTTATGAGCGTGCAACGTCGCTTTTACTTTCGCGAACACGTGCTTGAATATTTCAACCACAGCCGCTTTTCAACAATCGGTGATTCTGTTCGAACGCAATTATTTACAAATATTACTTAAACCTACTTAAACTAATTACAACTGATCACCAACCTGGTCAAGGGTGCAGGTACCGTATTTAATATTGCTTCAATCCTTCGTCTGTTCCCATTTTCGTTTAGATCGGGATACTCCAGGTTAAAATTCTTGTTTCTGGACCGTGGATAATAAAATTTAACCGAACTTCACTCGGGTAAGCTTTAATGTACTATTCAATTGTTTAATTAAAATTTTATCGGACTGTTTTAAGCACTGGAAAATGTTTCGACACTAATCCCGCGTACTTTAAAATTAGTTTCACCCGCGCATATTGTTTCATTATATTGTGATTTACTTTATTGACCCATGACCTTGACACACTCTTTGTTTTCTTAAAAACTATCAATCACGCTACTTAACTCTAGGGTTCGCTGCCGTATTTGAGTTTTGGAGCTGCTACGGGATGCTAACTACATGTTTTCAAAACGGAACAAAGCCAAATTACATTAATTTCACCCAACTGTAAACATATTTCCAACAATTTATAATCAGGATCAACACTTGCGGTTTTGATTTTGGGTCTAGGGACGTGGAACAACATCGCAATATTTATATATAACAGTGAAAACTTTTTATCCTCAGAGTAGCTGTTTCTCTGCAGTCGACGGAATATTTAATCAACCATCTACGAGTAAACAATCAAACATTATATTACCGGAACAAATTTTACCATTTCACAAAGCTGGTCCCAAAAAGAGTTCTCAAAAAAGTTCTCGTAAAAGAAAGACTAGCATAACTACAGAATCACGTAAAATGAAAAAAACTTAGGAAATAAAAGAAAGCATTTTCTTCCAAAATACCAAAACCAAAATTGCACCAAAAAAAACAAATAAAAATCATTCACCGTAAGTCTAGTTCAAAAGAATCCAGTGGCACCGTCATTTCATAACTATAGTGATAATCTGTCACTAAATGAATCTAGCAACGATAAAGTCAATGAAAACTATTACTGTAAAGGTACAAAGGGTAGATGTAAAAATATGAAAGAAAATATTTTCTTTAAGTAAAGTGGCCTGGTTCAAATGTTTTATACGCTATAACTGGGCACATGATACTTGTGGTGTAAAAAATAATTCGGAAATTATTTCTGTAATAACTGGTGTTAACTTATTTATTTCTGAATTAAAGATTAATGGGTTACAAAGTTAGATGCATACAGGAACTTTTCCAATATTGTATTTGAAAAAATCCCATAGTAGAGCTACCCCCTGCTGATTTAAAAAACTCAAAATACACCATTAAAAAATATTTAAAATATTTTTTTAAAGTTTCGAATGAGAGTATTTTAAGTTTTTAAATAATTAGAGGTTATTGCCTCACGGCTTTTTTTCCGATTGTAAAAATCATGTAGACCCAATTTTATTACACGCATTGTACCTTCGCTTGTCTTTGTTATGTATTTTTCCAAATTTGTCTGTTTTAACACACTGTTTGTCCTTTTCTTTGCACCGGCCATGTTCTGAAAGACACAAATGTAAAAAAAAATTTAAAAAATATTTTTATTTAAAATATCCACATAGTGCGAGCACGTCTGGACTCTTACTATTCCCAGAAAAGAGATTAAAAACAAACTCTCAGGTCCTGTTGAAAGACGACGTTTCGCTACCGCGGTGAGAGTTTCATCAGACCAGTGCCAGGATTAGATGATTTATTTATTTTTCATTTCTTCAAATAGTAAGGATTTTAAATAATTAAATCTAGTGAAGGATACCATTAACATTAAAATTATTTTTTTTTATCTTTATTGGCACTTCTTTCAAAGCGTAACAGAATTTTTTTGATATCATATACTTCATATCCTACTGATAATTAAAGTTAAATGCCCCTGTCATGGCGCGTCTCCCCTATGCTAATGGGGAGCGGAGTGATCAAAGTAATTGTGGTGATAGTAATGCTTTACACCAATTTCACCATTTTCTGTTTATCCTGGTTTTTGGGAAAACTAGAGAACATCTTCTCAATGGAATTGTAGACAATTTGGTTTGGACCAATTCTAGTTTACACCCGAAAGAGTAACAAGAAAGAAAGAGGAGCACTCAACATTAAAATAGATTTATCCCAGCTGCTTGTTGGTGCATTAGAGTATTGACTTCGATCTTGGAAGTTATGTATTTCAGCGCCCTTTAAATAATTATTTGAAATATGTAATGGCATTTTAATATAGTTATCTTATATTAAAGTTGTCGCAGCAAACGTATTCAGTACTCACTACTCGTGACATTTTGCGTAATACGATTTAATATATTTAGCATAAATTTTCGAACATTCTTAACCCATTGATAAAATTATAGGACTTAAATTTCCTGCACAATATTGATGTGAATAAAAATTTTAATGTGAACACGACGTGACTACTTAGGCGTTTGTCGCAAATACCATAACTTTTATAATAATAATATAATTTATTGTATAGATCCTGTATTCAGGATATTACAAAATGTCGATCATAATAAAAATACAATAAAATGTGGACTATACCTACTCTATTTTTTGTGTAATCCCATGAAACTCATCCAGACCATAGAAGTTACATGTATAAAGTAGATTCTTTAGTTCGCGTTTAAATTTTTTAATTTTTTATCTCCTTAAGGTAATTTGGAAGTTCTGTTAAATATTTTAACGCTATTATAGTTGGTGGAATTTTGACCAATATTGTAACAACAATAATTTCTAAGTCTAATTTCCTGTCTTCTTCTTGTGTTGTGATTGTAATACCTTTCGTTTGTTTTATGTCTAGACTGATTTTTAAAAACCAGGACAGCCATATTTAAAATTATTAAATCAAATAAAGTAAGAATTTTGGATTTTTTAAATAAGTTCTTACAATGGTACTGTTGATCAAATCCTGCAATACAGCGAACAATACGTTTCTGCATTCTGAATACATTTCCGATTGATGATGAACAATACCAATAACATATCCCATACGATAATCTTGGTTCTACATATGCGTAGTAAATGTTAATTATTTGCATAGTATTTAAAATTTGTTTTAATTGTCGAATACAATAGCAGACAGAACCAAGCTTAGTTATCAAATCACTTCCAATTTAGATTTTCATCTACATGAATACCCAAGAATTTTAATGATGAAGTTCTAGAAATTCTGTTATTGTTGATAGATAAATTAATGTTTAGTTCACCTCTATTTTGTCTGTTATGAAAACGAATATAGTAGGTTTTTGTACAATTTAAATGCAAAGAATTTATTGCAAGCCAATCTCTTAAGTTGCAGAAGACTTCGTTGCATTTATTTTGTAATGTGTGTTCCCGATTGTTACTTATAATCAATGATGTATCGTCAACGTACATGGTTCATTCGATATTATTTAATGATTCATTCAAATCGTTGTTGTATAGGATAAAAGGAAGGGTCCTAAGACCGTTCCTGTCCAATACCCAGCGAAATGGACAAAATGTCTGAGTTTATGGCATTTTGAATTGTATTATTTTCATACTTAATAGAAACATATTGTTTTCTTTCGTCTAGGAAGGATTTAACCCATGTTAATGCTGACCCACGCACCCCGTATCTTTCAAGTTTGGTGAATAATAGTTTTTGATTGACACAATCAAAAGCCCTGCTCAAGTCACAAAAGATTCCAACAGGGCTCTCAGATTGATCTAGCTTCTTATATATACTATTACAGAACTGGTCTAGCGCAGTAGCAGTTGAACGATTACGTCTAAACCCGTGCTGATTATTTGTTAAGATTTGATATTTATTGGTAAATGCAGTTAATCTATTTAAATAACAATGCTCATAGATTTTGGAAAAAGATGATGTTAGGCACACAGGTCTGTAGTTACCAATATCCTGTGCATTGCCTTTTTTATGTATGGGTACTTTTTTGTGAAAATATTCCTTGGCAGAATAATTTATTGATTATGTGCGTGAGAGGACGAGAAAGGTCCCTGCTGACTATTTTCAAGATTTGTACCGATACTTCATCATTACCAGGTGCAGAATTGTCATTTAATTTATACAACATAATATTGATAATTTCCTTTTCATCTACAGGAAAAAGAGCCATGGTAGGAAAATATTTGTTGTTATTAATTTTCTTTTGTGACTTGCATGTGTGAATACTATTAACAATATTTTGAGGGCGTTTTGAAAAACTGATTGAAACAATCTGCAACTCTTTTTGGTTCAATGATTATATTATGGTTATATTTTTATGTGAGATATGTTCGTTGGACAAATGCTTTACAACTTTCCAAACACCTTTCGTTGAATTTATATTAGATTCAATTTGTTTTTGATAGTGGTCTTTTTCGTGTTATTAACAAGTTGATTGTGTTTCAATTTGGATTCTTTATATTTGACAGTTAAGTTGGGAAACTTTTCTGCATTACAAATAAATCTTTTAGTTTTGTACTCGATTTTACAATTTTATCATTTACCCAGCTGTTTTGTTTTTTATTTACTGTAGTCATGATTTTAGGAAAATGTTTATCGAAGTAATACATAAAGATATTATGAAATATGTCAAAACAATCATCACCATCTTCTGTAGAATACACTTCTGACCATTTTTCATTAGACACGTCACTCTTAAAATTAATTTTATTATGTTCGGCAAAGTTCCTTTTGTGATTTTTAATACCTACTTTTATTGGTATGGCATTATCATTTACTTTTATCATAATAGTCCGATGGTCAGAGATATAATTGTCAGAAATACATGAGTGAGCATAGTGGTCATTTGTGAAAACATGGTCTATAGTGTACTCGTTACGAGTGGGTTGTTTTATCACATTTTTAAGATTGTAAGTATTGAGAACATTTGTCAGTGATTCATAGCATCCTTTATCTCTAGCAGGATCTATGTTAAAGTCACCTCCAACAATAATGATACACTTATTTCTATAAATTAGATCAAAATACATGACATTTGCCTCAAAAATAAATCGAAATTGCCTGAAAGCGATCTATAACAGTTTAGTAAGATCGTCCTGCCCTGATAACCATTGTATTAGTCAAGTTTAAGGCTGTTGTAGGTTTTGTATCACGTACCCATATACCAACTCCACCACGGTTGTATTGACTTCTGAAAAAACCAGTAACATATTGAAATTCTCTAATCTGGATGTGTTTCACGGAATCACTCTTAGCCCATACTTCTGAAAAGCAAAGATATAATAAGTTTAAATTATTAATTATATAGTTAACGTATACATCGTCACCCTTATTAATATTCAGTCCTTGACAATTTAAGAATAAATGATTATATTTGTTACACTTGTTATTGGTTGAAACTGCTGATTTGAAATGTTGTAGACAGTTTAGTTGTCTATTTTCAATTTGTGTCGTTCTCAAAGTAGATGGAGACGGTGAAAAAACTTTCCAATTATAGATCCCACCGGCCAATTATTTTGGTTTTTAACTGGCTTTAATTGGTTACCTGGAACTGGTAACATGAAGCTGCTATAACGTTTAGGGAACTTTGATTCCATTTTTATGCATTCTTCTACATTTATTTGAATCGACTTTAGGTAGTTTTGAAGGGATTCTTCGGTTAAATCCGGTTGGAGTCTTGTGACATATATTTGCTCCCTTTAGGAACACCATTAATGCTTTGTATATTTTCATCTGTTCCTGTAGCGGTGTTTTTTTTGGTCTACGTCGCGACGCTTTTGTATTATAATTTCTTCATCGTTAATTTTCTTTGTATTTTGATTTTCTTGTATTTTCGCGTTATCCTTGTCGATAAGTTGTTTGTTATTGAACGCTCTATTAAAAGGTTTGTTTATAGAAACCACATTAGCGTAAGATTTGTTCGGAATTTTCTTATAGTGCATGTTTTCTTTATCCAAAACTGCATTTACAGGTTGAATTTGTCGACAGTCATCTTATCAGATGATTTATTTTGTCCGTGGATTTTTCTTGTTTATCTATTTGTTTTTGTTTCTCACCAGTTAATTTCTCATTTATTGTATGGGAGTATTCAATCCTTGAGATTTTTTCTTCTAATAATTGGATTTTGTCATATAACAAAGTAATTAATTGATTTTTGTCCTTTATGATGCATTTTAAGTAATCCATTTCTGTGGGATTTCCTGTTTGTAACTGGTCGTCATTGAATTCGACATTATTGGAAGCGATTACAGTACACAGATTATATTCTCATATACATTGCTATGTTGTGTTAAAAAAAAACAAGTAGCTTATTAATAGAACATTGAAGAACAAGTATCACAAAATTTTTGCCATTGGAAGAAAATCTGTAGGTAAATGTTTATGTACGACAGAAAGATTTTTTCAATTTTTCTAATATTTACTTAAAAAATTGATTTAAAGGATTCAATTTTTCTGTTACATTAAGTTGGTAGCATTTTAATTTATTATATTTAACTGATAAAGATTTTTAAATAAAAATCGTATCGAGGAACGTAGATCGACTCAATGCTAGTGTTTCCAAACTCAATTCTAGCATTGTTTTACTCTCCTTCAAAATATTCAAATCTTTGCTCTTGAACATATTCGTCTTTTGTTATTCGATTAACCATCTACACTCAAAGATTCTCCTCGATTTTCACTAACTTAAGAAGAAGCGTTTAATCGTAGCATTTGAAGAACATCTTGCAGCTTATTTGCCCGCAGTTTATTTTTTCTGAAACATAAGCTATAAGAGGTGCATTGTCTGCGTGGTACTTGAGATTGACAATAAATTATTGATTCCTTGTTTTACATTTTTTGGTCACGTTCTGGGTGTAAGTAACATCAAATAAGTGGACATTATCAGTAATAACAGTTTCCTTCTTAGACTGCTTTTGTTATTGACTGTATTTTGTCATATTAGTTCGCGTAAACGTTTTAATCAAAATTTATTTCCTATCTTGACCAAAGGAAGAACTATAGGCAGTCCTAAATTATTAGTTAGAACTAGATCTTGGGTTCTAGAGTAACTAGATATATCTTTGGCAAATACTAACTATCAAATATGACTTCCAAAGTTGGTCAAAACATAAGAATGCAAGAAATTCACATCTTAAAGATGATTCAGCTTTGTTGACTGTTGATACAAAACAAACCATTCAGCAAAAAGAATTTTCGTTTAGTACGTTAAATAATTAAAATGTAATTCGTTTGTGCTAATTACACAAAATAATTTAAAATCGTTCAAAAAGTATAGTCCCTACTTCAACAAGCACAAGCACCACTGATATTTTCTTAAATTTAAACGTACACACACTTACTCCATAATTCCATTAATAACAACGAGATCCCCATGGTGAGAGTCGAAAATCAATCAACCTGAATAGTTGCAATATTTACATACAATACGGTACTTTTTGAATGGCAATCTTAATAAAATTTTAAGAAACGTTAAAAAGGGTTTATTTTTAATGTCATATATACAGAACATGCGTTGGACATTTTATAAATACTAAACATTTAAAAAAATTAGTTATCCGCAATACGTTTGATAGAGCTCTCAAAATGCAGCGTTTTTAAATTATGAAACGTAAAAAAGTAAAAAACGGTTATTACCATTTGCATTTAAAAATGGAAAATTACTTTTAGGTCATGAGTAGGTATGAATTTAAATAAACGGTTTACTGTTTTTTATTCCTAAGCATTTATAAGATAATGAATATTATAATAGCAGTATAAATAGTATAAATAACTGATGCAAAAATCCCTTAAAGCACTCATTCGTTCCTCAACTCACTGCGTATCGTTTTAGAATTTCAATTTTCAGAGTTATTACAGTAAAAAGTAATCTGATTCTTTAAAAAACTTGCTAGATGGCAATCGGTAAGACGAAAGTTAATAATTAATAAAAACAATCAATATAGTGTTTACTGTCACGTTAAATAAACATTTAAAAGACTTCCATGTCCACTTTCAAATTAAATGATATTACTTTGATAGCAATCTTACGAAAAAACTCGTCTGATACTGTTTTTTAAAAGAATCTGTTTTAAGTAAATAAAAACTGTTATTACAAAAAAAAATGCACATTTTATTTTTCTCCTTGAAATGTAATTTGCATGTAAAAACGGAGATTATTTTTGAGGACGTGAGTAGGTATTTGAATGATTTGGAATTTATTTACCAAAAATTTAGTATAATTTATAACTGTACGAAGATTTAAATGGAAATGCACATTGAATTGTAAGATATCCAACAAATTCTGTATCTAAATACACTAATTAATTTAATAATAATATTATAAATTATATTATTGTTGTAATTTTTATTCAATTCTTAGTAAAAGAAGCTGTTTCAAAGAGACCTCGGTATTATAATAAATTTTAAAAACAATAATATTTATTAAAATTTTACCCGTTTTTAATAATTTATTTTTTTCCAAAAAGTGTATTAGTAAAAATATAATCAATGGGAATACGGTGAGTATTTCCTCCAAATATATTTTTAGGCACTCTTTAGGGTTTGGGGTTGTAGAAAAAACTACTATTACTGGCCGACGTTTCACCACTCAAGCGGAAGCCTAATGAGCGTTTAGTTCAGTAAAATGATTGGTCGTCTAACCGTAAAATTGACGATAGACATTGAAGCAAAAAATTATCATCAAAATTGATGACACTCACAATTAGTTACAATATACACACAATTTTGTTGTATAAACTACACACAATTGGTATGACCAATAAGACAAAACGTCGGCCAGTTTTTTTTAAGGAGCGATTTTTTCTACAGTTTCATCCCTAAAGAGTCCTTAAAAAAGAATGGGGTTTTAGAAGTCCAGACCCTAATAGTATTGAACATGTTTGGATAACATATCAAACTTTTAGAATTTCAACAAAGTTATGACGTAGGTGCCTGTTTTTATACCCTTTTTCTCGAACCCATAAACTCTGATACACGTTGGAAATTGAAAATGATCAAAGAAAAGAAAAAAGAAAATTTCGTTAAATAATAGTTATTGATAATAATATTTACAACAACTTTCCGTTCTCAACTTTTCTTTATGTAATTGACGTTCTTGAAGATACTGTTAAAACAGTTGGTGTGAGGTTACGTTCGACAGATTATGCCCAAAATCTAATCAGATGCCCGATATTGTAAATAACACCGACGTGGCAAGTTGCATACAGACTTCTAGAGACTTTGACTCCGATAAACTCTTAACCTTCCTAGTTTAAATTTTATAGTTTACTTCTAGGTGAATTTTCCGTGGCAGTATTAAATTTTTTAGTTCAAACTACATCTTTGAATAGTGTCAAAAATACTAAGATTATTATCTTCCGGGTTGAGCCGTGTTCGTCCTTCTTTCCTACGTTCTCTGCTTGACGTTTCGCTAACCATGCTGTTAGCTTCTTCAGAAGTTACTCTAAAGACTGATGTTGTTGTTTTCTGCTCCTTGTTATATACCTATGTTTCGTTACGGTTGGTTGATGTCGATCAGTGACGGGTGGTTGGTTTTCGATGGTTGGTTGATCTTCTGTTTGGTATCGACTAATTTTGTGGCGACATTTGTTTATTTGTTTTTGTAAAGAGTTAGTTTCCACTTGTTGCTTAATCGGTAACCATCTTCTCGATTGAAGTTGTTTTTGTTTTTCATAATTTCTAAGGATTCTCTGATTATCCTTGTATAGTAGTTGTTAGTCCTTGATAGAACTTTAGCTTCCTCGAAGTTGATGATGTGTTTTCCTTTTTCGTGTAGATGTTCTGCGATTGCTGATTTATCTACCACTCTGGCGTCTCGGTGATGTTCTTTTAATCTACATTTTATGTTGCGTCCGGTTTGACCAATGTAGACCTTTCTACATGAACAATCAATTTGTTAGACCCCTTTTGTTGAGAGTTTCGGCAGGTTATCTTTATTAGAAAGTAGTAGTTGCTGGATTTTTCTAACCGTTTCAAACCTGACACCAATATTCTTTTTCTCCAATGATTTTCTTAACTTGTCAGTTACTCCAGCAATGAATGGCAAACGAGCGTAGGTGGTGACCTGTTCCTTCTCTTTTTCGGATTTCCTGCGACAGGCGGCTCTTATTTCTTTTCTGGTATAGCCGTTCTTCATTAGGGCTTGTTGGACGTGTCGAAGTTCTTCTGCCTTGTAAACCTTGTCAGGAATCTTGTTAGCTCATCGACATCAACCAACCGTAACGGAACATAGGTATATAACAAGGAGCAGAAGACAACAACATCAGTCTTTAGAGTAACTTCTGAAGAAGCTAACAGCATGGTTAGCTAAACGTCAAGCAGAGAACGTAGAAAAAAAGGACGAACACGGCTCAACCCGGAAGATAATAATCTTAGTGACAACAACCGCGAAAGCTTACATTCATACAGTGTCAAAAATATTTTCACTAAACTGCTATTCAAAACGTAATACAGCTTTAAAAAATTTATTATGAACCTTTCATTTTACAGCTTTTGTTTAAACAGCTCCAGGTTGAATCATCATCAACTCAAAATTTACCAGCAACCGAAGATATATTGGAAAGAATGTGTGCCGCCAACTGTGGGATCGCACTGGTAAATAATAAAATCTCCCAAAGTACCGTCATGTAAATACCAGACGTTAAATTCAAACATAATATTACCAGACGCCTATCAACTCCAGAGGAAATAGCCAGTCCTACAAAATTCCAACGTATCTGAAAATACCTCTATACACCTACTGTACCAAACAAAAAAACAACTAGAAAAGCATCAAGGTGAAAAAATTACGTACCTTTTGCAGTAAGGCAACCAAAATTCAACCTTTGAAAAACACAATATAAGGGTAGAAGGAACATCTTCCATTTCAAAAAAATCATAAGCTAATTCAGCAACCGGTAACTCTGAACTTTCGGGGACCATAAACAATTGGTGTAAAGTCAGTGAAACAAATATTGGACACTCATCAGACAGATAGTATACTAATCAGGCAAAGTTTACAGAGATTTTTGTTCTTTCAAATATGTGTTCGCTCTCTACGTCAAAGAGGTTTAAGGTAATTGCTTTCTGTACGTAAGTTTTTATTGTTCCATAGTATGCAGTCGTATCTGTTCGGTTTCATGTGCATTTTCTGTTCGATTTTTGTAGAAGGATGTAATCGTTGTATGCAACTAATTTTGTTTTTCTAAAGTTTTACTAGGCTGTTGTCTTTATTATTCTTATTTTCTGATCCATATTTCCCATACGATTTCTGTTTCATTCAGCCCTAAAGTTGTGTTAAAATAGGTTTTATGGCATAACTCTTCTATCTATTCATATAACCCCGTTATTGGAGTGCATGTCATTATTATTTTAATTTAAACTTTGTCGACAGATGAGTAAGCAGTTTTTGTTCGATTTTCAGTTGCAAACAAACACCAAAAATCAATCGACAGCTTTTTTCGTCCTTTTGGGACTATTCAGGAGTCAGAAAACTCGAGTGAAAGTTTACATTTGTACAATATCCGCAGCTATCCACTTACAACAAAGGGGCTTGCACATCTGTCGACTCAGTTGTTTTAGTGGATATAACTTTTGAGCGAGCTACAATAGAATGGGGTGGCACTAGATGTCACAACTATCTCCATTTTAAGACAAAGTTTTATAAAGTTGTAGATAATACCAGCTGACCAACAAACTTTGTCTTGCCTAAACTAGATTTTTTGATTCACTCTAAAAATTAATAAAAAATGATACACCAACTGTTAACATTTTTTCGGCTTTCCTAAACTTTAGCGTAGCAATTACAAAAGTATCCAATTTGGTCCAGTCGTTTTTAACTTTTAAGCATCCGAACAAACCACGATCAACTTTTATATGTAAAGATTTACTTCTAAGATTTTCACTTTTTTTTCTTTGTGAACCATTCTCATTTTTTCTTTTTCTTTATTTTGATTATTCTTTTTTGCCTCCATTCTGCTTAGGTTAATTGAGTATAGAAAGCGGGAAGGTATTGAGATTATACGGAAGGACGGGAGTAATTACGACTCTCCAACCTAGCGAAAACAACTAGAGAACAATTCATCTACGCCAGAACAGATCACGGAATCTAGGAATACCATGACTGAGAACATCTATCTCCTATATTATAAATCGAAGACTAAAAACATCTTCATCGGCACGAACTCCACAGCCATCAGTATACTATAGACAATACAGGAAAGGGCTGGACCAAGAATTGCTTCATAACAACTCCACAAGCTGACCAGGAAACGACTCCGTTAAATACTCAACTCAACATCACACTACTCATTATCGGCGCTCGGACATCCTTCTGATACCCCAGAACCTTAAGAATAGGATCGTCAACAGCACAATTAAATGGACAGCGAGTACACACAAGACGTTTATGGATGCTAATTGGTCCAGTTCAAAAGGCCATTTCGACGAATATTACTAACCGCCTAACCAAGACCCGATTATCACCATGGATATATATGTGTTATATACACAAGGTATCTTATATTGCAATGAATTCTAGGATCCTAGGTTGAGGGTTCCCAAATGCATCATTATTAGCGTCTGTTTAAATTTCTGTAAATTGTTTAAGTTGTTGTCTTAAACGCATCCATCATGGGAGAGAAACTGCGGTTTCCATTTATAACGATTCCCTAAGCTGAATGACGGCCTCTGGGAATGGCGATTCCGCAACATCAAATTAAGTATATTCCGGTATTACTCAAGTATTAAATGTTGTGGCCTTAGTGGCACCACCATCGGGCCCACCTGGAGTTAATTAAAGAGAACTCGCACGTGTGTTGCTAACTCATCTGAACTTTAATGGTTTGCACCTCGGCGTGTCTCGAAATTGGGGTTGGCATTACCCAAGCTGACAATTTGGGTTGGGCAGCTGTACTAATTCTAATTGCACTCTAAATGAGCCCTGATCGATGCCATGCCGTCACCAAATCGACACTCCCAAGCGGATCTAGGGCTTTTGCCCAGCGCTGGAAACACTAGCAACAGTAGAGGAGAGTCTCAAGTACGAGGACTGGAAAATTCTCGTCTTTAGTGGTTCCTGATGCTCTTAGAGCGGCGATTAAATCTTCCTTTATTTAAGAATAGTTGTAACAATTTTAGTCCATTTTATCATTAATGTTCCCTCTAAAAAGCTTCGTGGTTGTTGTGACTTACTATGAGAACTAATATCGAGATCGATGGCCACTAAACATTACAGATTATATCACCATAATTTTTAGGTTTGGGTGCTACTGTTACGGTACGGTACCAATAACAAGTGACGTATTAGGAGTGCAAAAGCGGTATCCTATAGGCGTCTTATGGGTGCGAAATGCGACTCCTCTAAACATAGGTTTACAATAAATTATCAGAGTTAATTACTTGCAATTAATTATTTTATTCATAAAAAAGCATGTGGGTATAAGAATATTATCGACAATATACTCTCCCCAGAGTCTTTTTTTGGTATTTTCACCAATCAAATCAATTAATACCGCATATATACAAATATCAGTATGATGATAATGCAATTGAATTGAATAATTGTTTGAAATTTTATTACACAAGGTAACGTAGCATACTTTGTGTTTATTAAAATTCGCAATTACGTGTAAGTAGGTAGTCATATACTCATTGTACGTAATTTAAATGTCACAATGACGTGTTTGGTAGATAAACAAGAAGACGGTGATGAAATTCAATTAACTAAACACCGCTTTTAATGTGTCTATGACAATAACCACTAAAGTTGTACGTAATGACAGGTAATTAAATAAACACTTTTGGACTTTTTCTGATATTTCCTTAAAAGCTCAAAGTGAAATCTTTTTAACATACTCCTACAATCCTATAAAATTTACTATGAAATTGTTCCAATATATCGATGTAAGAAGTTTTTCTTTATCTCATTAAGTTATATAAATTGTGTGCCACTGGAGTGCACGTAGTGACGTCACACAGGAAGTGTCGACCTACACGGTGAGGAGCGGCCCGTGCCAATGCCGCGACCCACAACAACCCACAATGTTGTTAAAACCGAATGCAGACAGTGACTTTTTCGTACTAAAATTAATCATTCAATAAGTAATATTTGAAATATTTTTCGTTTAATTACAGAAAATGGGAATTTTTAATGAGAATATACCGTTTTTTTGAACTCGAAATCGACTTCAAGAATATTTCAGATAAGGTGCAAAAATTTAATTGGCTATAAGAATTGTTAATTACCAAACTATTTACGACAGGTAATAAAGTTACGCAAGGCGTAGCATATATGTACATAAATATCTGAAGTATTTATTGATTTTTGCGTAATAAATAATTTTACTGAAATTGCGATTAATTGTACACAGTTGAACTCTGACAATCAATTACTTAAAACGGGTAGCCCCCTACAAATACAAAATTTTTTCTTAAGTTTGTTGAAGTTGTATAGGAAACGTTTAGCGGTATAATGGAAATTTTTGATAAATAGCATAATAAATACAATTGATTCGAATTTTACTATCTCAAATATAATAAATTTTTGTGTAAAGATAATACATACAATATAAGAATGTGAAAGGCGAGTTACGACTACAAAAGAACAGATATCACAAATAATCTCTACAATGAAAATATGCAAATGCACGCCGCATAAAGGAAGACCATTAAGATGTAAATTATGTAAATAACTTAAGCACAAGCTTTCTGTGTTAATTCAAAAAAAAAAATAGATAACGCAAATATATTCGATTATAAAATTTTTCTTTCGGCGTTAAATGCTTACTAGAAATAGTAAATGCGCACCATTTTTACATCTGATCATAAATAATGAAGTCTATAAATTATTTGGCGATGAAAGATACATTGTCTTAATCTTTGGAAATTAAAAGATCTCTTGGGCAACAGTTTTAAAGCATCGTTCATTTAAATCAACAAAAGTTTCATTAAAGAATTTGTAGATAACGATAACATTTAATTTTTAAAACATTCTTTTCGACGTTGAAAGGTATTTCGAGGTACTTATGAATGTTGCTAAATTCTCGAAGATTGACAAAACATTAAAAGGATGTAATTTGGTTACCATTGCATGCTGTTTTACGTTTATTATTTATTTTTTTAATTGATGTACTTTGGATAAAATACAAAAATAATGTAAATTATAAATAATAGCGATTAATAAAATACTTATTTTTGTAATTAAGTGTGTGTGAAATGAGTAATTTTTTATGGCGCATCAGAATGGTAATTTTGGCCGAGACCGATAGGTCAAAACTCTAAAGTGATTAGAACCCGCCATAAAAACACGAACTATACATTTTTTCGGTAAAGTCAAAAAATAATAATTGACGTAATTTTTTTAAAAATTAAAATAAGGGTGATAGGGGCAAGAGCATACTTGAAATTCATTAGTTCATGTTTACAACTAGTTTATAATTTGATAGGTTTTTGCACTGTTTCGGCCTTCTTTGGAGCTAAAAACTGAAAGCTCCAAAAAAGGATCAAGTAGTGGGAAAACCTATTAAAATACAGAATTGGGTGTTACACTTTTTTTTAAAAACTGATAAATTGAAGTTTGAGGGTATCAATCAACACTGTTAAAATAACAATTAAATCTGGCGTCCGTTTTCGAAATTACTTTTAGAAATTTAAAAAAATTTTCTATTTAAAACAAATATGTGACTTCCGACGTCACGACCTATACAAGGGGCCGTCGCTGTCTTGCTGTTTGGGTGTGAGAATATTACCGCATGCCATTTTACATTTTCGACGGAGTTGAGAGTACCCTCCTCAGAATAAGTGGTGTCTTGTACCAGGTTGTGTTAGCAGATACAACACCTATAAAACAATAAAATTGTACCACAATACCATGAACGCAATTCTATGTGATTTGACTTAACAGTTAATCTAATTTTTTCTACGATTGTGCCAAAATTGACTACTTTTGTACAATTACCAAAAGTTTCACTTTTCGCATTTTATTAGTGCAAAAAGTAAATTATTTTTGCACTAGTGCAGATAGTAGTTTTTTTTTAATTTAATTTTTATTTTATTTTTTTAAGTCTAATATTTAGCAAAACGTTAAACATACGCAATTATAGGATTGTATCCCCGCACATTTGTATATGTTGGTCATTGAAAGCCAGTTCTTAACTCTGGCAACAATTACCCCAAGGACCCTAAGGTGCCGTCAAGGGGTGCCAATTTTATGCTAAGTGTAAATATTCAGCCAAAACGTTAAACATTTGCAATTATAGGATTGTATCCCCGCAAATTTGTTATATATTGGTCATTGTTAGTCAGTTTTTATAACGCTGACAACAAAATCCTCGGTTATTTTTATCAAGTATTCCTGGTCAGGGTGGGTTGTACCACCCAATTTTTATTCTAAGTAAAATTTAGCAACAAAACATTGAGCATAATGGGAATAACATTGATTTTTGGGATGTACCCGCGAGATTTTTACGTTGGTTATTGTAAACCAGTTTTACAACCCTGGCAACAACTTACCCCAAAGTGCCGTCAGAGGGTGTGTAGAGTATTAAAATGTATATACGACAACGTCGCATTATTAGTATTATAAGAAGTGTGGCACCGATGTGCAATGTAATGTAATGGAACATGTACGCGCATCTCGTTATTGGTTAAAATAGGAAATTAGAAATAAACGTGAGTTCTTATTTGAATTAATTATTATCCTCGTGAACTATCCTACTTACCGCGGGCTTTGAATATTACAAATTAGCGACGAGATAAATCGTGATAAATTTTACATACTTGTTTTTCCGAAAATTCGTTCTGGTGATAAAATTAATTTGTTCGTGTAAAGTCAAATTCTTGCAAAAATGGCGGCACTAACTGAACAAAGGGGTAGCATGGTACGGTGTTAAATTATGGTACCGCAGCAAATTTAAGCCAATTCAATGTCCGCAATGACATAGAAATATTTTTGGAAAGATTGGAGCAGTGTTTTACTACTAACAACGTAGATGATACACGGCAGTGTGCAGTATTATTAACTTTAATAAACAAAGAAATGTACAAAATTTTGAAGAATGTTTGTTACCCAGATAAGCCAAAAGACAAAACCTTCGAAGTTTTGTCAGACCAGTTTAAGCCGCGAATATCAGTATTGAGAAGAAGAATTTTATTTCATCAATTAACACAGAAGGAAGAAACTATAAATGAGTGGTTTGTTAAGCTGAAATAAGTGGCAGCTGATTGCGACTTCAGTAACCAGTTGGCAGAACGGGTCAAAGATAAGTTTGTCGTTGGTATGAAATTGGATCCAATTCAAGATAGGGTATGTGAGGAAAGTCATAAAAAGACTCTTGAAGAAATTTGAGAAATGGCATTAAGTAAAGAAGCTTTGTTTAAAGAGAAGCAGAAGTCAAAGGTAGTTTTTAAGTTGTCAAGAGTGGTTGAAAAAGTTCACCGGAAGCAAGAAGTCAAGTAGAAACCAGTAAAGGTCCGATGTTACCACTTCAACCGAACATTACATGATTTTAGTAAGTGCCGTTTCAGACATTATACAGAACAGGAGGTGTAATGGTTTTTGTTAAAACCAATATTAAATTTTCGGTCAAAACTGTACAGTGTGTAAACAATTTTGTATGGTTGATAGCGATTCAATGTCGTATATCCGGGTGTAAGTATCAGATGAGTTTACTGTACCATCCCTCTGAAACTCAATGTGCCAAATTCATAGATTTTTTTGAGAATTATATTGACGGGATAAGTGTATTTGATGGAATAAACATTAAATTAGGTGATTTCAACTTTGACATAATGAAAAATTCATTTTATGCCAATAAGATAATAGATATAATTGATTCAAATAACCTTAATCAAATTGTTACGTCTCCTACACGTATAACTAAAAATATTTGATAGATTATATTATTACGATGTAACTAACTATCGAGTCATATGACACCCAAAATATGATCACTGTATATTGTCTGTAGAAATTCAAAATTTTAAAGTAAAAATTGTGATGTCATTGTTACTAGGAGAAATATGAAAAACTATAGTTCGAACATAATACAAACCAATATTTTAGACACTGTATGGGACTATAATACAAATAATCTAAATACACTGGCAAACACTTTTATCAGTGATTTGCACATTATAGTGAATAGAATGTGTCCCCTGCAAAAAATAGTGATTAAGCAAAAATACCTGAATAAATATTGGATAACAAATAATATCAAACAAATGATGAGAGATCGAGAGCTGTTCACGAAAACAATATAGATTTGTGGAATGAATTTAAAAGAGTGAGAAATGCTTTATCAAACATGCTTAAAATTGAGAAAGAAAAGTATTTCAGAAAAACTATAGATGAAAATAAGCGAAACTCGGTTGAGCTTTGGAAAAATTTGAAAATTTTGCTTAGTGATCAGAATCATAACATACCTGATGAAATATTACTACCAAATGACGTTCGGATCACGGATCAACAAAAAATTGCTAATGCTCTTAATGATTATTTCATTAGTAGTGTTAACGATATTGTGAAACAATTGCCTAAAACTACATTTACATCGGAAGTTACTGAAACCACACAAAGCGAACGTGTTCATTTATCAGATTTTAAACCAATTACAATGAGCGAGCTAAAAAAAATTATCTATAGTTTAAAAAATGTTAGTCCTAACAAGAATGGTATTTCAACTAAGGTAATAAAAGATGTGTTTGATGTGGTTGGGAATAGGCTACTTGATATTGAAATACATCGTTGACACAAGGAGTTTTTCCGATAAATGGGAAGAATCAGTTTGATACCAGTCCCGAAAGTAAATAATACAAACAAAGCTAATGAGTTCCGACCAATCAATACTGTTCCAATCTATGAAAAAATATTAGAAATAGCGGCCATAAAACAGCTTCAGAAATTTTGTGATGACAATTGTGTGTTGATATCAAATCAGTCTGGATTTCGTAATCGTCATTCCTGTGAAACTGTGATTGTAAATATTTGTGATGAATTCTTAAGAGTCATTGACAAAGGAAACTTAGTGTTGTGTGTTTTTCTCGATTTTCGTAGGGCATTTGAAACAGTTGATCGTAATTTATTAATTTACAAATTAGACAAAATTGGTTTTAAAGGAAATGTGTTAAATTGGTTTAAATCGTATTTATGTGAAAGAACTCAATGTGTCAAATTCAAAAACTGTTTTTCAACAACATTACCAGTGTATCAAAGGGGGTACCGCAAGGAACAGTTCTAAGTCCTTTGCTATTCATACTAACGACATTATTGAGGTAATCCAGTCAAGTGAAATCGTTATATTTGCTGACGATACAATGATTTATACAGTAGGAAATGATATAGAAACTATGCAACAAACTATTAATCAAGATCTTAGTGCTTTATACACATGGTTAAATAATAATAGTTTGAGTGTTAATGTTGCAAAGTCAAAGTGTTGTCTATTTGGAAAAAGATCTGTGTTGAATAATATTGACTGTAACAAAATGAATATAAATATCGACAATGTCAAACTTTTGTTTGTAAATAAAATCATGTACTTAGGGGTAATATTAGATTCAAATTTAAATTTTCAATTACATGCAAAATATATTTTACAAACATTTTCTAAAAAGTTAATTTTATAGCACGAATTGGTAAATACTTGTCAAATTATACTAAATATTTATTGTACAAAAGTATTGCTGCACCCCATTTAGAATTTTGTTCGTCTGTATTATACAATTTACCTCAATACAATTTTAATAAATTTCAAACCGTTCAAAATAGAACAATGAGGATACACACACATTAATTTTATGTTGACCACTCTAAATATGTTCACAGTTAAACAGAAAATAGTTTTTAATACTATTATATTTATATTCAAAATAAAAATAAATTATTTCCGCAATACTTGTGTGATAGAACGAATGTATTTAGAAATGTACATAAATATAACACACGTAACTGTGATAACTTTATATTAAACAAAACATGTAATAGTAATATATTACATAATTTTGTTCTAAATAAGAGATTACGTGAATACAATAATTTGCCAAATAAGATCAAGAATTGTAACAATCTTGACGCTTTTAAACATAAATTAAAAAAGCATATATTAGGTATATTACATAATTAAATGATAATTATTTGTTTATTTTCTTGTACTTTTTTTTATATATTAGATTTATATTATTTAATGTAATATTTTAGTTATTGTTAATTGGGTAAATTTGTTTTTTCTGTAAGTACTATGTACTAATAAATAAATATATTATTATTATATTATATTATTATACATGGAAAAGTTGTAGAAAAAAGGCCATGTATCGGCAGCCTGTGCGCAAAAAAAACAGCATTTTTTTAGAAGAGGTCGAAGAGGAAGATGTAATGGTACCAATGTTCAGTTGTAAAGAATTAAGTAGCTCGTGTGTGTCGATTAAGGTAAACATGTATATCAATGACATTCCTGTTACAGCAGAAATTGATACAGGTGCAGGATTGTCATGCATACCATTGTTGTTATATAAGAAAAGTATGAAAACGTATCAAACGTATGACGGTAGTATCGTAACTCCAAAAGGAGAGATTTATGTCACTTTAAGAATTGACTCTACTTTTCTTGAGTATTGGTAGTTGAAACTGCAAAAGAAGAAGAGATTTGTTAAATTTATTTAATTTAAGTATTAGTGGTAAGAGTATGGAGAATATTAACAATGTAAATGCAGTTACAGAACTTGAATGTTTAAAAGTGAATTTAATAAATAAGGTATAAAGGAGAAAAGATGAGATTAGATGTTACAGAAAAAGTTAAACTAATATTTTGTAAACCATTTTCAATACCATTTGGGTTAAAAAGTAAGGTTGAAAAGGAAGCTAAATAGATTACAGGAGTTAGGTGTCATTTGAAAGATTGATTATTCTGAATGGGGTACTCCATTGGTCCCCGTTTTAAAAACAAATATAGCAGACATTAGATTGTGTGTAAATTGTAAAGTAAATGTAAATCCATCCCTTGCCGCGAATTGATGATATATTTGCTGCTTTGCAAGGAGGTCAGTACTTTAGTAAACAGGATCTCAAGGATGCTTATAATTAATTAGAATTGGATCAGGAAACTAGTAAATTATTATACATGCATGGAGTACACCCTATGGTATATATCAAGTGCTTAGATTGCATTTTGGCACCAAACTAACTTGCTCCATATTTCAGGCTGCAGAAAGGTAGTAAAGCAAATTCTATTCTAGACATACCAAAACCTAATAACATAAGCAAAGTGCGATCATTTTTAGGAGTCGTTAATTATTAATCTAAGTTTATTTGCAATTTTGCCAGTAAAATGTAACCATTATACAAATTGGTAGGGAAGAATGAACTGTTTAACTGAAGTAAAAAATGTTCTATCGCTTTTGAATTAGCAAAAAAAGAGATAGTTTCAGATAAAATTTTAGTTCACTATGATCAAAATAAATCAATAAGATTATCATGCGATGTAGTGATAAGGGAATTGGATCTGTTTTAAGTCATATAATGAATGACGGAACAGAGAGACCAATTTGTTTCTTATCAAGGGTTTTAAATAAGCACGATGTTAATTATTCTATGATTCATAAAGAGGCCTTAAGCATATACTAGTCGGTTCGTAAATTATTTCAATATTTAATAGGTCAATTGTCAATTCAAAATTGTTCTAGTTTGAAAGGTTCGGAAAGTTTTGAGTATCGATTTTAATATAGTTAGGTCTGAGGTCGGTATTAGATTATAAAATTTCTTTGTCAAAGATATTTTATAAAAGATCTTTGATGAAAAATTTGATGGTGTAAATACCAAATGTTATAAAATATTTCTTTTTATAAAATTTATTTCATAAAATATAATGACAAGCTATTATATTTTACAAAAGATTTGACAGTTTCAAAACAATATGGTGGAAGACAAGTTTGTTTGGTGCATTGCGGCAACAAAATTACTAATTTCGGAGTATGAAAGCTACGAAATGTTGTACAACCATCATCATCCCGATTATATGAATAGAAATAAAAGAATGAATATTTATAAAACGATTGTCGAAATAATAAAGACAGTGAGGAAAGAGTGCAAAGTAGAGGATATTAAAAAAAAGTTAAATGGGTTACGAAGCCAGTACTTATCGGAGAAAATGAAGGTAAGTTTCACAAAAATAACTGTACATATTAAGCTTACAAAACCCTCCAAAAAAACTCCATACTGCTTATAGGTAAATAGAGGTAGGATCTCGATCAGAAATTAAACAAGTTTTATAAATAGTTTGTTTTTTGATTCTGCTATGTTAATCCCTGTAAGTTGCTGTCGCACAAAAACTATTTTAGGAAAAAAGTTATAGGATACTTTTTGACGAGAGTTAACTACAAATTAAAAAAAAATTTGACATTTTGTTAGCCGTTGAGACTGCTGGTGTATATGACCAATAAATAATCTTTTTTTTTTTTTTTTAGGTTATCAGGAGCATTAAAAGTGGGGCTGAAGGGGACGATATTTATAAGCCAAAAGTCTACTGGTGTCCTTTATTAAATTTTTAGACAAAACAACCGATGCTGATGAATCACAATCAAATTTAGACCTACAAAGTGAAAATTCACGAACGTCTATTTAAATAAACAAAGGAACAGACTACATTAATGTAAGTCGAATTATTAAACATAATTTCCTTGCCAAGGCACCTTTTCTACACCGGTATAATAAGTTTTAAATGCATCTCTTATTTCACGTCCATGACGGTTCGCCCCAATTTCTACCTGTCTTGTAAGAGCTTGCATTACCTGAAGAGTCTCATTGGTGCGAACGTCTTGGTATTGGTGAAAGATCTTGTATTCGAATAAAACTGTCATGGTGTGTATATAGGTGTTCTCTTCTTTCAATTAACAAATTATGGAGTACGCAAGCCGCAAGTGTAATACATGTAACTTTTTCCTGTGATAAATTTATAGCAGTTAAAAAAACTGTGAACCGGCTTGCTAATATTCCGAAATTACTTTCAACCATCCTTCTTCCACGAGATAGTCTGTAGTTAAATATTTTTTCTTCCTTAGTTATATGTTTTAAAGGATAAGGCTTCATAACATTGTAACAGAGTGGAAAAGCGTCATCAGCTAACACAACATATGGCAGAGTAATGTTTGTGTTTGGCAGCTGTTTGCCATCGGGTATTTTTAATATCGATCTATTTAACAAGCACTTTCTCAGTTGGCTTTTGGCAAACACCCCACTGTCACCGATCCGACCATTTGTTCCAACATCCACGTATAGAAATTTGTAGTCAGCATCAGTAAGAGCAAACAGTATAATACTATGATAAGATTTATAATTGAAAAAGTGAGAACCGCCCAATTCGGGACAATTAATGTGAATGTGTTTTCCATCCATTGCTCCGATAGTATTAAATACATTTCAAATTTGTTTGCAATATTTTCCCATTCTTCATTTGTTGTTGGTGTCTGTAAATAAAAAAGTTTCATTATATTTTAGGACATACAGAATAATAATGGTGGAGCTCGTGAAACTACGGTGTCTACACCTTTATCTTCGAGATCTGCAACTGATCATATTAAACCAGTGCCTAAAAGGAAATCTGTTATGTACGATAACCTTCTTGCTCAAGCGTTCACCACTATGACTGAAATGACCAGAATTGCTATGGAAACACCAGTACATAAACCAGCGTATGATGATGATATGGATGTTTTTGGAAAGTTTGTAGCAACTGAGCTACGCGGAATTAAGGGTGCCAGCAACAGCTGTATGATAAGACAAGTAAAACGTAAAATTCAGAAGGTATTAATGGATGCTTGGGATATGATTGATCAGCCGACTATGCCACCCAGTCCAGCTTCATCTCAAAGATTGTGGATACCATCTCAACAACTTTTTTTGCACTTTTACTGACAGGTGTAGGCTTTACCAGAAATTATTAAACAAAATTTGATTTATTTCGTATTTTCCTATTTAGTGAATTTTTAGTTAAGAATAATATGGTCGGTTTAGTGATATTTTGTGAATGATAAATAAATTATCAATTAGCAGCAGATTTTACTATTTACTTACCATTAAAAACTCCGACTTCAATATCTGATATATTGCCTTGCACGTTTGTGGGATTATAGCAGAAAGGGTACATTGAGGTATACGACTGCTATACTGAAAGCTAGCATAGGTTTCTCCTGTTGCTAGAAATCTAACGGTAACCATAAGGCGTTTCTCAAAGCTTATAGGATTTCTCAAATGGGTGCTCTGCCGGGATATTAACGGAGCTATTTTCAAAACAATAAACTTAAATGTTTCTTCATCCATCCTTAAATAATTTGTGTAACTTTTCATATCTTTACATCGTAACTCCTAGAGTAGATTTAGGTGTATCCCTCTAAAATTTCGTCTTGCAATCCAGGGTCTCACCTAAAGTCGACCAGATTTTTCTTTTTTAACACCAAACACATTGTAACAACAGCCGCACTTATCGCACCTGCACAAGCTATTAATCTATTATCACTTATTTTGTAATGAAAATAACGCTGCAGTTCCTTTAAAATTCAACTATTTCTATGACAGTGTAATGTACTACGATCACCAGACATTACTGTTGTAAAGTAAATATTACCAAAGAAATTATTTAATATATTTTATAAAAGATCTTTGACAAAGAAATTTTATAGTCTAATACCGGCCTGAGACAAGAAAAGATGCAGTGTTAAGACAGATCTATTACTTAATTAGATTTGGGTTCCTGGAATGGGCAGTAAATGAAGTATTTAAACCGTATTTTGCAAGAAGAGATAAACTTTACATAGAACAGGGTGTAATCATGTGGGGTTATATGTTGGTCAAGAATTAAGAAGTAGGTTATTAGAGGAATTACATAGAACTCATGAGGGTATTGTAAAGATTAAAGCAAATGCTCGATCATACTTTTGGTGGCCTGCCTTAGACAACGATTTTACAAGTTACGTTGATTCGTGTAAAATTTGCATGACATCTAGGCCGGACACCCCCTAAAGCAGCATTAATGAAACGGGATAAATCAATACAATTTTTTGAAAGGGTACATGTAGATTTTTTGGGTCCTACCAATAGAAAAACGATTTTGCTCATTATTGATAGCTACTCAAGGTGAGTAGAAGCGTTTACTATGAATAATACTAATTCAATAAATACAATACAAAAATTTCGTAAATGGTTTCCTAGATTTGGTTTACCCAAAGTTATTGTTAATAGTGATAATTTACATACTTTTCAAATAAAAATAGGGTAAAATATAATACCCCGGCTGAAAATTGTGTTAAGAACTTAAAAATAGAATATTTAAACTATTAAAAGATCCTAAAAACGTTGATGCCTAGAAACTGTAACGGTTGTTGTTTACAAAATAACAAAAAAAAGCGACGGCTCTAGCGGAACAACCTAGAAAAAAAACTAAAGAGAATTCGGCTCGATGTAGCGCACTAAATTAGTGGAAGATAAGAATCTTTATAGTAGTTAAAGCAGCAACGTCCGGCTTTATCGGAGAGTTGCGTGGATTTCTGAATAACTATAAGAAATTAGGCTGCTTAAAATCTAATATGCTAAATTAAACAAAAACCAGAGAGAAAGAGAGAGAGAGAGAGAGAGAGAGAGAGAGAGATAGAGAGACAAACAATTCAGTATAACAAATCTTAAAATATTAGGAGAATGTGACCGAAATAAAGAAACTGTCGTATATAGTTACGTGCGTTAGTAGCAGCGTCGCTTACAATAAATAAGGCTTGTAGTTAAGGTGTCGAATTTCAGGTAAGCTTTAGTTATCGCTCGAGTTACAATTATCATGCAAATTAAGAAGTGGCTGCTATTAAAGATCTGCGTGCACATATCACTTACACACGGCGATTTACACTAAAACTAAACTAGAATGAAAGGGTAAGTACCTCCTGCAAACCTAAAAGGCCTTTTGTGTCCGCGACAACCGCTCTAAATAATGCGCGCTAGCCCTTATTGAGCTGATTAAAAACAAACGTCCGGTTGAGGAGCGTACGTCGATAAAAGTTACTTAAAGTTATTAGCTATCGAGCCGTTTTATGTCATATGTACTTGAGCTTCATACGCATTATTATTATAAATTAATGGTTTAAATACTAAAACTTAGCTGTAATCGTCAAATGTAGTTCCGAGAATTAAGGTACTCTGCTAGCGACGGTATCGACAGTTCGGGGAAGTTAGATAGACCTAGAGATTTCTCTTAGAGGAGGTGTGCGAAGAAGAACAGAAGGCAATTGACTCCCTTCCTGGAAGTATGCAGCATAACCAACCTCTGTAGACGTGGTATTCACCGGTGGCCTGCAGCTTAATTAATGCGAAACCGTGGTCTTGTCTTTCATCACAAATAAAGAGGATGCGCAAAAAAGAAATTGGTAATAGAAATGATGTTTTCCGAGTGGGAGACAGTGTTTTAGTAAGAGATTACAGAAATCCAAACAAAAAAGAATATGTTGAGGGAAAGATAGACGAGGTATGCGGATATAGGACATATTTATGCAAAGTTTTGGGCGGAGCAATTTGGAAACGACATTTAAATCAAATCATAAAGAATGAAAGAGAAGTTGAACCACCCAAAGCTATTAAGGAAATGAGCAATGAAAATGTAAGTACACCTAAGTTTATTGAAAATGTCAGTTGTCTTGTTATTATTACTAATGAGACAGGCAGTAATGTAGATGCTGAAGTCGGCGAAATCAGTGTTAGCAGAGATTGTGTTAATTTATAAAGTAAGGACAAAAAGAAGTAGTCACTGTAGAAAAAGATTTAAGTCCTAAGCATACAAGGCCAAAACGTGTAATCAAACCTCCGATACGTTTAAATTTGTAGGAGAGGTTATGTAGAATGTTAAAATGTATATGCGACAACGTCACATTATTAGTATTATAAGAAGTGTGGCACCAATGTTCAATGTAATATAATGGAAGATGTACGCGCATGTCGATATTGGTTAAAATAGGAAATTAGAAATAAACGTGAGTTCTTATTTGAATTAATTATTATCCTGGTGAACTATCCTACTTACCGCGGGCTTCGAACATTACAGAGTGGTATGCGTAAAAATTGCTCAATGCTTACACTAAAAAATGTAATCGCCTGACGGCATTTTGGGTAATTACGGTGGGTTATAATAACAATCTTATAATGACTAACATATAAATAGTCTGCGAGGTACAATCCGATTTGTTTAAAGTTCCCTATTGACTTAGCATAGGGTTTAAAATATTTATATACAAATTTCTAGTAGAACAATTGTCTATAACCACCCTTAAACAATCCGCCATCAAACCTGAAAAAACTTTTAATTTCGTTAGTCGTTTTTACGTGATTGAAAGACATAATGAGACACAACTTTATTTCATTTATATAGATTAAGCACTAAAGCAACTTAGTCGACAGATATGTAAGCAATTACAAAAGTCAAATCGCCTGATGTAAATTCAGAAGAGATTATAGAACTGCAAACAACAACAAGAACCACCCGACAGCTGTTTTGTCCTTTTGAGACTAAGAGAACTCTTAATATCAATTCTTAATGCCAATATGTGGCGGCAAGGTTCAAGTGGCTAATCCAACCAATGTCATGCTGGTTTAAAACAATACCTCCAAATGAGGAATCATCGGTAACTTATGTGAAATAATAACATCCTGCAGAACTTTCATTGTTCAGTTGAAAGTTCAGCAGGATGTTATTATATTACATCAAACAACATTGTTTAATTCATTCAAACGAACATCGGTAACTTACTCTTTGCTTTAATTTTTTTCATCATTTAGTTGGGTTTGTCGTCCGACAGCGTACTGTTTGCGATTCAAAAACAATGCGTTGGTTGAAAAATACCAAAAGGCAAATTAACCAGAGCATAGTAAAATTAAAACAAACCACCAACCGAAGTTCTACTACTGGTAAGTTAGCTTCATTAAATCTCATTGGTACGAAGAATAACGATGTATGGGACACAAATATGAGGTTCGAAAAAATGGAAACTTCTAGAAATAATGCAGTAATGATGGGATTAAAAGAGTCTGTTCAGTACATATTGTAGAAGGAAAATGAAACTAAATGTAAGGGAAGGAATAAAATACAATAAAAACTGCTACCAATCGAGTTCTTGGTTTAGTACAATGTCCCTACATCACCCCGCTTCAGATTAAAGATTAATTTTAAAAGTCACTAAAACAAAATTTGTTTTTCTTACTTGTGGTCTTGATGTACAAGTATATTTGGGTTGGCGAAATAATGGTCATGTAAGTGTACTTACCAGCTCATACTCCACAAATGCTGGTTTCAACCAATCGATTGAAATAGTTCATTACAGACAACACAATCATTTCTGTACTGATTTTTGTCGTAGTTTGAGCACTAAAACGGATGATGTCAAAAATTATTTTGCGTAATTCGTATGGTGAAAAAGTCTTTGTTGTAGGTACAGATACGCCACAGACCAATGGCACTACTTGATGTTATGTTATAGCTTCTAGACGGGATAGTACATTCGCAAGCATCACTTCTATTTACATGGCAAATATCAATTGTAAATTGTGCAGTTAAATCTAAGCATATGATTTGCCTTGGGTGAGCAACCCGATGTGATATTTAAGTGAATTAATAACCGTAATTTTGTTTTGTGTAAGATGCGTGCGATAAAGAAATAGAACCCGAGTTATACTATTTACCTCCATTCTGACAACCAAACCCATTTCTATAGTTTCCTTAAGTGGATGAAGTGGATGCAGAATTCCACAACCAGAGAGTGGTTCTCACTTGGAAGAAATAACCATCCATGGTGTTTTCTTAATATTCCTTTTCTACCACTTCTTGAGAAGGCTCAACAATGTTGAGAAAAACTAGAAGTAATCAAATCATGTTACACTCTCAGTTACTAGATTACAATTATTCGAAAACATACCTTCAAATTTTGATTTATCCTTTATTATCTGGATCAGGCTGGATAAGTTTAACTTTTGATTTTCTTAAACCTAGAAGCAATTGTTTTCCGAAGACAAACCAACCCTCCATTGCACACTGTGTGTATTCCTGACACTGAATTTTGGGGTTTGGGACACTGAATTTAAAAGATAGATCCAGTTCAGAAAGGCCAAAAACAATAGCCATCAAACAGTTCATAAAATTGTGTTGAAGAATTCTCTTCGTTTGCTGCATGATTTAAGGTTACTAGTACTTTGTCTTACCTCTTTAAATAATTTAGATTCGATTTCTAGAAGGTTTTTCCTCATTCCAATTTAAAGTTTCTTTTTTTCAAATTTAATTTGAAGAGTTTTATATCGTTCTAGTCAATTTCTTTTCAAGCATTTATTTTAGTTGTATCTGTAGGTAGAAGAGCAAGCGGTTATACGAATTTTAAAAATGCTCTTTGA
This sequence comes from Abscondita cerata, assembly GCA_030710515.1. Taxonomy (NCBI): domain Eukaryota; kingdom Metazoa; phylum Arthropoda; class Insecta; order Coleoptera; family Lampyridae; genus Abscondita; species Abscondita cerata. Next base: position 174,907 of record JALBCR010001865.1, read on the forward strand.
CTTAGCGTCAGCCTAGGCACATCACGTACCCAACCTAATATGTTATTATACATTACATTATTTGAGAGTATAATGTTACACCTTTTTTGAGGCTGTTGAGAAAGTAAAAACACAACAGTCGTATATTCACAAACTTTAATTAAGAATATGCAAAACTGGGTTTCTAAAAAAAACCTTTTAAATATAGCCCATTTCTTGGGGGTCATGTGGACCGCACTCATCTGACAGAATTATTTTTAAACAATTGACCTATGGACTAAATAATTGTTAATGAATAAAAAAAATAATCACAGTCTTTAGTTTAAAACATATCTCATACACTATACATACACATAGATTTTGTCTCTGAAATTGTAGTAGGTACTACAGTTACAGTTACACAATAAATCTAAAATGTTTGTCAAAATATTCTATTAAACCACGTTATCGGGTGTTTCATTAAACAGTACAGAAAATGAAACTGGAGATTCCTTGCAAAATTTAAAGGGGGTTTGAACATAAAAAAATTTCCTTAAAGCCTCCCTGAAGAGTTAGACAATCTAGGGTAGCAATAGCTAGGTAGGCGTTAACGGAAATTTGTTCAAAAGAATAAGAGCCTGTATTCAAGAAAATGGTGCCCATTTTGAACACTCTCTGAAATAATATTGTTAATTTAAATTAAAAATGATAGTTAATAATAATATTGTTATTTATGTCAAACTTGCATACGCAACTTATTAATTAAAAAATTCTGCAAGTTCGCTTAATTTATTTTTGGTGAAAAGTATTGAGTTTACATGAAATTTTTAAGAGACAAAAAGTTTTTAATTGAATTGGCCCTCCAAAATCTGGAATTTTAAAATTGAAAAAAAAAATTAGTTAAAAGTTCTGGTAAAAAACTCTAGAAGGGGTAGTAAGACTCACCCCCTTGCAGAGAACAAGGGTGAATAAAATTATGAAATTATGGAGACTTCTTGGTAGTAGTATTTGAATGGTTTAGATTTCTTTTTTTATTTCAAGTCATTTCAGAAAAAAAATCAGGATTAATGTGAATTTTTACACATCTTTAAGGGCTGTAACTCTTCTTAGGGGAGGAAATTTTTTTTTTGTTAAACCCCCTTTTAAATTTTGCGAAGGAATCTCCAGTTTCATTTTCTGTACTGATTAATGAAACACCCTGTATATGATAGCAAACTTCTCCTAAATTTTCTTCTGACCAAGGAATTATAACGCTTACAAAACTTTTCTAATGTTTTTGACTAATTTTACTATTTCTCCAATTTGTGGTTTTAAGTGTTGTAACTAAGGATTACCCTGTTCTTTAATGGGGAGTCAACGGTTCATTACCGAAATTTAACTAAAAATTTCTATGCACTTTTTTAAAGTTTTCTTAGCTAACTTAATTTTTATTATTGTAAACAGTGAACAAATAGTCAAGTACACGAAATGTGTTGTCAAATAACACAATTATTTTCATTCCCAAAATAAATCAGTTCACTACATGGTGGATGACTTTAATTAAGGACGTGATTTATATCAAATATAAGCGATTTACAGAACCAAGTATAATAAAGTTAAACCATAACCGCTTCTAAGTTTTCTTAAGAAGATTTAGTAAAATCATATTTTTTTTATTTAAAGTTGATTATTTAACACATAATCTTTTTTTACCATTCAAATCTTTGTTTCAACGTGTTGGTCAATTTGTCAAATAGTCAAACTATTTTTATTAATTAATCATTAAGAAGTTTAGTAGTTAAAGTGAACTAACACTAATTTATTCATCAAAAGAAATAAATGAGAAATTCAATTCAATTCAATATCCTACTTTATAGTGAAGTCATCTAATCGACATTTATTCGTTAGCGAGAAAATGCAAGATTTTTTGAAAAAATTTCTTTTCTGCCTAAACCTAAATTTACATATTTTGCAAATTTAATTTAAACTGAATTATTGAGAAACATATTTATATAAAAAAACAGATACATCTAAACAAAATTTGTTAGGTAACTGAAATATTTTTTTCTTTTTGTTTTATAAAATCAATTAAATCTATTAATTCATTAATTAATCTAAAACATACATTTTAAATATTAATAAATTAAGGGTAGATACATAAAAAATATATAAACAAACATATCCTCAAGAATTTCAAACCTCTTTACAAATGTTTTAAAAAATAATAATATAATAAAGAAGTAACTAAAGTTTAGCTGTAAATAATATTAGCGCCAACGGATTAAGAAACGCAATAGCATGATTTGTTTTCAAAAATTCCTTGGAAAATAATTAATGGCCCATTACAACTATAAATAAATAAAAGTAAAGTTATTGTCTAATTTGATTGTTTTGTTGAAAAATATTTAGAAAACCAGTAAAACTAGTATCCTTAATTACAAAATTATACTTTTTGAAAATCACTTAATTTACAGAAAATATTGATAGTGGTTATAGACACGCCAACTTTAATTCCGAAATTATGCAAAATTTTCGTCGCCACAACAACAAATAGTTTAAACTACAGTCGCATTACATTCAAGAGTAAAATTAATTTTTAAGAGCATGTTAAATTAAACGAGAACTTTCACAAATAAAGGATTAAAACAAAGACATTATTCTTAGAATTGTTTTAATTACACGCATCAATTTTCGATTAAAAAAGCTTATACGGATTCATCTGCAGACAAAAAATCCGTTAAACGATTATATTAAAAAACGCTGTCGTTTTGTAATGATTTCATTTTTTATTCACGTAAAAAGCTGCGGTTTTGCGCCCGATTATCGCAATCGTGTTTAATTCATTAATGCAAGCAATTCTTTCACTAAAGTGTGTCATTACAAAAAATAAATGTTTATCTGAACGTACTTATGCATTCATAAGCCATTACTTTTAATTGCAAAATATGTTTTAAAAGTGTCTAGAAAAAGTACTGCATTGTAACGAGCAAGTAATTAAAATCTGCATAATTATTTTTTCGGTACCAAATTATGTTTTTTATAAATTTTTACTAATGTAATTTGATCTATACAGGGTGTCTCGACGATACCATGTTAGACGAATAATGAGAACGAAATAACTGATTAACCTGAAAACTTGTAGCTTTATACAATTGGACATGGTCTACTTACTGAAAATATTTTCACGGCGGTGTCACTTTCGGTTATACCAACTTTGTTATTTTAAATAAAATGCACCAATTTTTATTTTATTTTCGGTTTTCGGCAAAAATTTTACGTCTTCTACTACCGGGGTTGGAGTACCTTTCTCTTATTATTATTAAGAAAAGAAAATAATTTTAGGCGTAAGCAACGAAAATTTGAATCTACTAAAAATTAATATTTTATGAAACATAAAAGGCAGATAAGCGAAACTTGTACAACTGTTAGACATTGTATTGCACTATGTTTTCAGTATTAGACATTTTTTAAATTTATTTCTAGTCTAGTTACAACTAGACTTTATTATATATAAAATGTTCTTACATATAACTGATGATGTAGTAAATTAATAGTGTGTTTTGTAATCTGTTTTAGCCAACTGATTGAAGATGTCATACGATAAGCAGTAAAATAGATTGCAAAGCATATTTATTACATCATCTCCAGAAAAGTAGAAAAAAAGTAGGGGAGACCAGGAGGCTTGAGTCAGAAAATTGATTTTATTTTGTCAGAATTTTACCATTTACAATTCAAAGATAATATATATTGCAAATTGATTTTATATCATTTAGCTAAACTTTCTATATTTTTCATGCTTCCTTAATATGATTTCTGTATTTTATAAATTTTTCAATACATTTGTGAAAATTGTCTCAACCCTCCCTTACTTAGGGAGAGTTGATACAGGTGATAGGGAGGATTGAGACGATGTAAGTTTTGAGAAATATTTATTAATGATTAAGAAAAACGAAAATAAATGTTGAAAATAATGAAAATCAATGAAGATTTTTATAATAGCGGAAGTCTACACCAAATGCTGGTGATGATTTTACTCTTTCTGTTCCACCGACATTTTTGGAAAGAGGTAATTTCAAAATGATATCTCGTTCTTCGACTGAAGATATATCGTCCATTGGTGGATAGATGAATTTCCAGGTAGTTCCTTGACGACGTAAAAATTTAATTTCGTATTCATCACCTTGTTTTGTTAAAACACACCCCACGTAGTGAATAAGTGAAGACTTTGTGGCAAATTTGACTATAACAAAGTCTCCTACTTGGAGTGTCTTGACATCCTCAAGAGCTTTAATTTGGAGCATTTCTGCTTCATAGTTCTCAAAATCTGATACATCTTCGCTGCTTCCACCTGATTGAGTTAATTCCTCTTCATCACTTGAAGAAGACTGAGGTGGAGTAGCAGATTTCTGTACAGATCTATTTTTTGTGAAAAAGGTGGCCTTCTTTCAGAGGAACTTTTCTAATCTTTTGAGCCCTTGCTTCAGCCTCTATACCTTCCTTTTCAGGCGTGTCGGTAAGAATTCTTGAAGAACCACGTTTTCGTCTTATTAATTGTTTTCGTGGACCTGCCTTTGGGAATGGTCGTAAAATTTCAGGACTAACAAGACTATTCTTAGTGATGACATTTTTTTCTTGTTCTTGAGCTTTTGACGTTGAGGCTCTACTCTCTGGAATATTCTCTTGCATTGAAATTTTCTCTGTCTTGTCGCTGAATACTTCACGATTTAAAGGACAAATTCGGTTGATGTAAAACCAGAGATAATATTTTTGGGAGTGAATGCTAATTCAAACGCTCGACTAGCTAATAAAGCAATATTATAGATGGACAAAGTTTGACTTGGACTTGAAACCATCCATGATGCACACTGAGAATTATAAAAATTCTTAAACGGAAAATAGAGCGACACATCCAAGGGCTGCATTTTATGGCTGCAGTGTGGTGGAAATGTTAACATCACAATCCCATTTTCCTTTGCTTTTGTCAGAGAATCTACGGAAATATGACTCTCGTGGTTATCCATTAATAGAAGAATTTTGTTTTCTACGGAGCAACCACTGTGCTTTATTAAGTGATCCAAAATGCAATAAAATTTTCTGACGACATCCATCCACTGGGGTGAGCAGCACCAGCACTTCCTGAAAAGCACCACTCAACATATAGTCCTTGAAATTTACTCGTGGAAAGACGAAAAACGGAGGATGAATCTTCCTCCAGCACTAATGCCACAACAAGCAGTTACTAATGTGCCGCGTTCAGCAGACGTGACGTTTCCAACCTGTTTAACGCCTTTAGCTGCCAGCACTTTAGGTAGTTTGTGTACGGTTGTAAGCCCAGTCTCATCAATATTCCATATCTGATGAGGTTCAAACTTTTCGCGTTTGAGAACGTTTCCAAATTGTTGAAAAACATGTTAACATTTGTGCGGTTGAAACTTGTACATCGTAATAAACTGGTAGACTCTGGAGTCCTCAGCGATAACTCTGGATGACGATGTCTGAAGCCGCGATACCAATCATAGCCAGCAATGGATTTTTCATCCCATTTTATAGGATATTTTTATGATTGGCCTTAGCAAATTGGAAGGCCAGTTGACGTGCACATGTGACTGTTAAACCATGATGCATCTGCGAAGCACGGACTAGGTAATCTGATAGGAGAGCTTCTTCTTCATGGGTGAAAACTAATGCAGTTTTAAAATCCGGTGAATAAGAAATATTACTATCAGGTATGCTGGAGTTCCTCTTTTTACATATCTGTTGAGCGTCTGCTTGTCTATATCATATTTTCTTGCAGTTGCACGTAATTTTGCTCCCCAAGAACTTCATCCACCGCTGTTCTCATAACGTCTGGTGGAGGAATTACTCGTTTAGTCTTTTGACCCAGAAATGAGGCATATTGATTCTGAAACAATATTATAAAATTGTGTTGAATCACTTTGAAATAACAACTTTTAAGTTTATAAAATAATGTTTAATCAGTGGAAATATGAAATAGAGAGGGTTGAGACGTCTCATGGCTCCCCTAAACAACTGTCTCATGTCTCCCTATGTAGCGTTTTACAGAATAATGTAACATAAAATCATTGTTAAACCTCTAATCTACTTGAAAGTTATATAAAAGATTGAGAACATACCTGTGGTCGTTCTATCTGAAGAATCGCTTTGAAATTCCACTTCAATTTGCTACAAACTACCACAATATTGAAGAATATAATTTTAGTTTTAGCGGCAATTTACCACATGCACCAACAACAACGTTTTACACACGACTGATGCCGTTACGCAGGTAACGTGGTGGGGTATTCAACCTAAACTATGAACTACTAACCACCAGATGACTCTACTTGACCGATTTTAGTAAATAAATGCAGTGTCTCATTACTCCCCTGTCTCAAGCCTCCCGGGTCTCCCCTAGATAAAACAAAAATCATTTAGTTTAGGTATAGGAACATGATATATCAGAGGATAGGTAATTAAATTCTCCATCATACGAAAATATACACAAAATCACTTGCAATTTAAAAAAATTAACTCTTTGACAATTTTAATTTTCTTAACTACAATTACTCCCGAACCTCTCCTAGATATAAATTTCAAAAATGTCTAATACTGAAAACATAATCCAATACCATGTCTAACCGTTGTACAAGTTTCTGCCTTTTATGTTTAATAAAAAATTAAATAATTTTTCAGTAAATTCAAATTTTCGTTGCTAACGCCTAAAATTATTATTTTTCTTAATATTGGTAAGAGATAAGTAGGGCAAACATGGTAGTAAAAGACGTAAAATTTTATGCGGAAACCAAAAAAGTGACACCGCCATGAAAATATTTTCAGAAAGTAGACCATATCCTTTTGTATGAAACTACTTGTTTTCAGATAAATTGTTTTTTACGTTCTGATTATTCGTTTAACATGCATCGTCAAGACACACCCTGTACAGTAAATAACCTTTGTTATAGTAAAAAAATGGAGTGCTTAGTGATCGTTTAATCTGTCAAATGTATTTTTTTATTGGTGAATAATAAATAGAAAACAATCTGCCCAATTGTCAATTAAGATAAGTAATGCGAAAGGAATAGAAACATCATTCGTTCTTTTCCAAGTTTAAAATGGAAAACCGAAATAGCTCAGATATCTTGTGACCGTGTTGGTTCCAATCGCAGTTGGAAATACGGCGAAATCGTCTTGACAGCGAAATCACAAGTGCTAACATTCTTAATAATTAATACATGTTGTAACCACTATATGGAATAATTCTTATTAATGACTATGTTTTGGTTTATTTGTAAACAAACTAGAAAACAGTGAGCAGTAAGCTCTCTGAGTCGTAGAGGGTCGTGGATCTACTTACTAGATATTAGGTTTAAGAGTGTTACACTGCAAAAAAGAGAAAAATAAGAGCGCCGCCTAGTAAAACGTGTAGAACATATTTTAAAGCAACTAGAATCTCCAAACATAGAAACAACCGTAATTTTGTCGAACGACTAGACCATAAGAACACATAAATCAAGTAACATAAACATAAATATGATGTAAACAGAAACCCAATATAAATTAATAAAAGAATAATTAGATAAATCGAACTATTAGTTCTCGTAAGAAAGTATCTGCAGTGAGATTCTATTTACTCGAATCGAATCAAATACGCCATGTTTTCTTGAAAAAGCGATTCTAAATTGTTTCGGTCAGTCGATATCAAGTAATAATGGTAAATTGTAGACGGTAGGTAAGGAACTATCGTTTTGGTGTTTTTGGTAGGTACATCTTTGTTCAAATAACATTCTGTCTTTTTTTAATAGGTTAATTTGGCAGCTTAGCGCGAGTTTACAAATTACGTGGTTCAACCTTGATCTTAACCCTTTTTTTGTTAATATTAAATCTACGTTTACAATAAAGGCGATTTTCAAATACCTATTTAAACAAAATGGTGGTTATAGAATGTTAAGGTAAAATTCCCACAGTTCAATGCAAACTTTCAAACTGCAGTGACTTATATTTGAGTACCCAATGGAACCGTTTTTTAAGAATTATGTTCCAAGTTTTATACCTATGTAAGTAACAATTTATTACAATTTTTAATTATAATTAAAAAATTAATTTTGATTGCAGGGCAAATTTTATAGTTAGAAATGCCCACTCAATTTCTTTGAAGCACATCTCAATTTAGCCAGAGGAAGGAAATCCACTAATAATGGTAAGGATGTTTATAAATCCCTTTGAAATCCGCTTAAATTCTGCAGGATTAGGAAAGAAGCTTGTCGATAAATGGCAGAAGGTAAAGTGTCTGGTATTTTATTATTTCACTTTTCTGCATAGTATGATCTTGTTACAGACATGGGCCGATTTTAAATATAATTTAAAGAAAAAAGCTGCAGAAATTACAAGGATGCAAAATGCTACTAGTGGTGGACCTCCATTAGAAAAAACTTTATCGGAAGTTGATTTGAAATTTTTATCAATATTGGGCGATTAATTTTATAAAGGGTGCAATGTTGAAGAACAAGGTGTAAACGAAACAGAAATTTTTCTGTACCAACTAATTATGAATTTGTCTTTTACTCTATCTGTAGTTGTACTTACATCCTGTTTCTGATCTTAGAGGGGATAAGCCTTCCGAGAAGAGGTCATTTGCAGAAATGTCAGAAAACGTCATCGTAGACCACGATTATGTGACTGTAAGAAAACCATTACCACAGTCATCGCCTTCCACATCCCGAATTAAAAACCAAGAAAACAATATAAAAGTAGTGAGATGTAATAAACATTTTAAACAAAATTGAAAACACCTGAGATAATAAATTATATCAAATAAATCAAACATTAGAAAAAATAACATGGCATTAAACAGCAATGCACATGCTGAAGTTTTAGTTGCTGTTGCAAACATCAGCACAGCTGCTGCAACAATTGCAAATGCAGCAGCAACACTAACTGAATAAAAAAAAATATTCTGGAACTTTATTTATAAGTACATTTATTTGTTATAATTTCATTTAGATTCAGTAAAAATTACTTTTGTAGTTGTACTATTTTGCAAAAAATCAAAGTAATTTTGCCTTAATTATTTTGTATATATCTAATTACAATATTTTGTCTCACTTGTTGGCTTTCGTTAAATAAGTTATTGACAAGATGTTGGGGTTGCTCTACATTTCTATCATTTTGTTCATTTGGTATATTATCGCACTATGGCACATTGTTTTCAATACATATATTATGCAAAACTGCACATGCATTCACTAAATTGACTTGCAAAATGTGGAGCATATCTTGCAGTACGTTTCCTTAAAATACATCTAAACCGTATTTTCAATTCTCCTATGCATCTTGTTACGGTTTATTTGTAAACAAACTAAAATAAATATATAGCAGTGCTAGATGACCTACCGGCGGCTCTTTTTAGTAAGAAGTGGTCGTGGGTTGATTGATAATCGTTTGAAATGAAGGCCTCTACACTGCTCGGAAAATTTATAAGGCGCCACTTAGGATTACGTATAAGAAATATCTAGAGCCACTAGGAACTCGTAGATACAAAAACAAACCGTACCTGCATAGAAATATGTATATTGTTATAGCGACTAGAATTCAATTAACACATAGAGAAACACATAGACACGACAATAGATAATATCAATTAGAATGAATAGCACATATAGTTATCAAATAATAGTAATTCACGAAAGCGAGTTAAAGCACGAATATAAATTTGAGGCACAAACGCCCCAAATAAGTTAGCGTATTTGACAGTCGGAACACCGAGTATCCCTGCAAGTGATTCACGCGACAAATATTGTTCAAAAGGTATTTAACAACAATTATGGCGAGTACCGGACCTTGGCCGATTAAATAGATTAAAAGCGCACAAAATTAATCAAGTACTTGAAAGATCCTTCGAGTTTACGGTGTTAAACGCACGACCACGGTACATATATATAGGACGCAACAAAATTTATGAACGACATGCATAAAAAAATTAACTTAGCTCGTGTAACTAGGAAGTCTTCAGTGTTCAACAGTTAATCGGCAAAAATAACAGCTCTCGTATCCAAATCTAATATTTAAGTATTCAACGAAGAAAAAGGAAAAGCCAAAATGGACTCCGATGATAACAGTTGCTGGCTGCTCACAAACGGCTTATCTTGAGTGGCGGCCTTGACCGGACGGTGGCTTCAAAGTAACTTGATTAACCATTTAATTATACTTTACAAATTACTTTGTAATTAGTTTATTAAGTTTTGAATTAAATTCCAACGGTGGTGTAATATCCACTTCGGTATGTTATAATTTTTGGATTATTATCATTGCCAGTATAACCATCATTAAATATCTATTGACTAATTAAAACAGAGTACGTCAAAAGAAAGACCAAAACGAAAAAAAAAGGTGCCTGGAATTAATAAAACTCGTAAGAACAAATATTTTATTGAAACAAAGGAAAGTAAAAAAAGAACCCACGTGAAGTTACCCACACTTTTAGCCACACAAATTATTTTGTATATATTAACGAATCAATGCATTTTAATCATTTTAAACCAAAATTACTATATAGGCATATAATCTAAATATCATTGCGATACGTTATGAGAAGAAAAGCTACTCTAGGCGTCGTAATTGAGAACTTTGCTTGCGGGACCGAGTGGGCACCTTTTTTATAGCAATTTTGACATCGTTTGTCAATTTTTTTTGCGTGCAAATTTTTTTATAAGTGGAATAAACAATTATAAACAACATATTAAGAACTAAAATGCTGTTATTTTTTTTTTTTAAATTACAAGACCGGGAAGTTATACCCGGGCTACGTAATCGCGAGCTTCCCTTTGATGGCAAATTTGACATCGTTTGTCACATTTTTTTGCGTGCAAATTTTTTTATACATGGAATGAACAATTATAAGCAACATAATAAAATCTAAAATGCTGTTAATTTAAAAAAAAGTTAGAAGACCGGGAAGTTATACCCGAGCGACGTAATCGCGAGCTTAACTTTGATGGCAAATTTGACATCGTTTGTCACATTTTTTTGCGTGCAAATTTGTTTATATATGGAATGAACAATTATAAGCAACATAATAAAAACTAAAATGCTGTTAATTTAAAAAAAAGTTGGAAGACCGGGAAGTTATACCCGAGCGACGTAATCGCGAGCTTAACTTTGATGGCAAATTTGACATCGTTTGTCACATTTTTTTTGCGTGCAAATTTTTTTATACATGGAATGAACAATTATAAGCAACATAATAAAAACTAAAATGCTGTTAATTTAAAAAAGTTACAAGACCGGGAAGTTATACTCGAGCGACGTAATCGCGAGCTTCTGTTTGATGGGAAATGTGACATCGTTTGTCATATTTTTTGCGGGCAAATTTTTTATACATAGAATGAACAATTATAAGCAACATATTAAAAACTCAAATGCAGTTATTTTAAAAAAAAAAGTTATAAGACCGGGAAGTTATACCCAAGCGACGCAATCGCGAGCTTCTCTTTGATGGCAAATTTGACAAAAAATAACAGCATTTTAGTTTTTTAATATGTTGTTTATAATTGTTCATTCCATGTATAAAAAATTTTAAAGCAAAAATTTGTGACAAACGATGTAAAATTTGCCATCAAAGAGAAGCTTGCGATTGCGTCGCTCGGGTATAACTTCCCGGTCTTGTAACTTTTTTAAAATATAACAGCATTTTAGTTTTTAATATGTTGTTTATAATTGTTCATTCCAAGTATAAAAAAATTTGCACGCAAAAAAAATGTGACAAACGATGTAAAATTTGCCACCAAAGAGAAGCTCGCGATTACGTCGCTCGGGTATAACTTCCCGTCTTGTAACTTTAAAAAAAATAACAGCATTTTAGTTTTTTAATATGTTGTTTCTAATTGTTCATTCTATGTATAAAAAAAATTGCACGTAAAAAAAATGTGACAAACGAAGTCACTTCCCGGTCTTGTAACTTTTTTAAAAATAACAGCATTTTAGTTTTTAATATGTTGTTTCTAATTGTTCATTCCATGTATACAAAAATTGCACTAAAAAATTTGACAAACGAAGTCAAATTTGCCACCAAAGAGAAGCTCGCGATTACGTCGCTCGGGTATAACTTCCCGGTCTTGTAACTTTTTAAAAAATAACAGCATTTTTTGTTTTTAATATGTTGTTTATAATTGTTTATTCCATGTATAAAAAATGTGCACGCAAAGAAAATGTGACAACGATGTCAAAATTGCTATCAAAGAGGTGCCCACACGGTCCCGCAAGCAAAATTCTCAACTACGACGTCCAGAGTAGCTTTTTCTTCTCATAACGTATCGCAATGATATTTAGATTATATACCGATATAGTAATTTTGGTTTAAAATCAAATAAAATGCATTTATTCGCCCATATATACGGAATAATTTGTGTGGCTAAAAGTGTGGATAACTTCACGTGAATAAAAAAAGGTACTTACACCGGAACCGGAATCGAAAACTTATTACCTAATTAGAATGGGATGATTTTACTTCAATCAATTTTACAAAACACATGTCTAATTGTTCAATTTTTAGACAGCATTTTCCATGTACAGAGTTATTCATTATAAATGTCCCAGTCCTTATCATAGTTATTTATTGCATATACAAAAAAATTTTTGAAATAAAAGTTGTGTGGTTATAAACTAATTTTATTAAACCTTAACAAAACTACAGTAGCGTGCGTAGTTTAAGGAACACAAAAAATAATTCGTTTTTTTAAATGAGACAACTAGTTTAATTTGCTATATTTATCATTTAATAACTTAAGAATGGTGTAAGACAGGGGTATGATTTGGTATATTTTTGAAATCAGAAGAAAAAAATCTTTTCAAAAATTTAATAATATACAGGGTGTTTTATTTAAAAATACGAATCATTTTTTTGTGTTCCCGCACGCTACTGTACTTTTGTTAACGTTACAATAAAATCAGTTTATAACCACACAACTTTTATAACAAAATTTTTTTGTATATAATAATAACTATGATAAGGCTGGACATTTATAATGATAACCTTTACCCTTTTCGCAACGGACAGTAAATCGGAAATGATTGTAACTTTGCGAGAACACGGCCACAAATCATCGGAACCGACAACTCCAAACAACTAAAATCCTCAGAAGACTTCTCAAACCAAACATTTATATTTACGCATGAGTGTAAACACGGCTGCCTATACTGTAGGGAGACATTGCTCAATCAATCAATTATTTGCGACATAATCCCGTCACAATCTTTCTATAATATTTCTGGCTCAAATAAACCTCGCATTAAATTTTGCCTCTGGTGTATTCTCCAAAGGTTGATTGAAAGGTGTTATAAGATAAGGTTCTAGAGGATAACCAGAATCTCCTATTAACCAAAATCCTCGGTGACTATTTACATGATGATTATGTAAGAATTGTTTTAATTGGAATTGACGCCAAATAAGGGAATCATGTGTGGATCCACCAAAGTTGGCATTTACATTTATGATTTTTAAATTACTATTACACACGATTTGCACATTCAAAGAATGGTACCCCTTTCGATTAATAAAATTGTGCTCATCGTGAGAAGGTTTTAAAATTGCAACATGTATCCCATCGATCACACCAATTATCCCATGCATATTTATAGAATTTGTTATTTCTTGGATACACCTAACAAATATATTTTATCATGTATATATATATATGCTCACTATTTTAACAAACCTATGGACGATTGTTTGGCTAAATGGTAATATTTTCCAATGCTGCGTTGGTAACTGCCTGTTGCAAAAAACTTAAAGCTGCAAATACTGTTATTTCTAATGAAACTTTTGACTGGTAAATACTAGCCTCGTAATGCTACTGCTTGCCACCTGTTTACAATGTAAGAGCAAAACCATGCCCACCGACTTCAGCAAGTCTTCCAATGAGAACTTCATTATTTATTTTGTCAAATGCCTTGCTGAAATCAATGTACACGCTGTCCATCTGTATTCGAAAGTTTATGGTTAGTAATATAAAACCAGAATATCTAACAAGATTTGTTTCAACTGATTTAGATCTGTAAAACCCATGTTGCTGAGGCATTATTACATGTTTTAGAGTAGCAAAAGACTCGTCATATACAAGTGATTTAAATATCTTGGTAATGATGTTCAATATAGATATATCTAGGCCAGTAATTACGCATTTTCATTCTTAAAGACGGGCTTGACTTTTTCCATTCTTGAAGAAAAGTGCCACTTTTAAGAGACTGTTGGAACAAAATACATAATGGAACGCTAAGTTTAATGAATAGTGAAGAGAGATTATCCGGTCCCGGACCTTTATTAATATCAAGTTGATTAATTTTGTAAAATATATTAGGTTTATCGATATGGCAGCTACTGATTATGCCTTCTGTAAATATTTCGTTAGGTTGTACTCAAAGTATTAGAAGATACTTAAACACTGCTAAAATATAGATGGAAGCACCGTCAGGTATTCACCAATTTTTCTTTTCCCCCCCCCAAACGTCCAAAGCCGTTTGGTTTTACAACAATTTCATCTTCAATGGAAGAAATATATTTTGTGTAATCGTCATTTATTAATTTTTGAGAGCGATTGTATCACTTGAAATATTAAATAATCATTACTATTTCTGTAAATTTTCCTTTTTTATGAATTCTGAGTGTTTTATTATTTTTGCAACTTATCTTGAATTGTTGGAGGTGGGGACATTAGCAGCCTCAAAAAAATGAAACATTACTATTGCTATCAGGTCCTTCATCTACCGATGAAAGAAGTAAGGAACTGGTAGAAGTCACTAAAGGAAATAAAAATATCATGCATGCGGAACAATGTCGTTGGTTTTGTACGGAAAATGAAAATATTTTGACACAAATTTCTGGTAGTGTGAGCTTCCATAACTAAACTATAAACAATTATTTAACGGTGTGTATCTAAAATGTAGTTTTCGTTTATATTTTGAATTCTCATATTTCTAATGTAGTTGTAATAAAAGTAAATAATAATGACTTATAATAAATTTTATTAAAAGATGACTGTTATTATGCGTCTGTTATAGATTTCTAGATTAATATCAATAGCTCAACATTTTTCAAATTATGCATATTACAAACCTTCATTCACAAATAATTATTTTGGAAAAGAATTGTTATAATATATAATATAATAGGAGAGCAATACTGAAACTATTGATGCACGTATCTCTCATGATATTACAACAGTAACAAACGTAATTAAAGAAATTTGTAACAATAATATGGGAAATATTAAAGTTCATTGACTTCGTAAACAAATAAATACCGACAAATCAAGACCTATTAAAGTAGCATTACATTCAGCTTTGGATGCACTATTAGTTTTGAAAAATAAATACAAAATTAAGGACATTTTTATTAAGCAAAATCAAACTCCCATGCAATTGAAATATTTAACGAATCTTCGTTTAGAACTGAAAGACCGCCAAGAAAAAGGGGAACGTAATCTTACGATCAAATATATAAACGGTCAACTTTGTATAATTTTGTCAAAAAACTAATTAACCAATGCGAAATCGATACTGGTCAACTAATAATTTTTTATCAGAACGTCAGAGGTCTTCGAACCAAATTATATCTTAAAACTGCTAATTTTAGACATAGCTAAAGAGGTGGCGGCCTTCTAATTGGTGTCAATATTAAGTACCCGTCAAAAGTAATACCTACGACTAATACTGATTTAGAAGTGATATTCATTATGTATTAAGTTGGTAACAAAAACATTGTTCTTGGCTGCTTTTATTCTCCGTCAAACTCCAGACAGGAACACTATGACCAACTGAGTAACCTTCTAGTTGTAGTAACCAACTTAGATGCTAATACAGACATCATACTTATGGGACACAGGAATCTGCCCCAATTGTCCTAGATCACTTCCGAAGATAACATTTTGTTAGTTAACGGAAAAAACAATTTATGTGTAGAAAAGTTATGTGAATCTTTAAATTTGTGTAACATGTTTCAATTTAATAACGTCAAAAACTGTGACGGTAGAATGTTTAGTTTTCAATAATGTCGACAGGCCTACTGTAGAACGAAGCATTAATTCGAAGACAAGTACGATCCATCGCTCCTGATATCTATTAACCATCGAGAATCGAATTTATGTCAACGTTACAATATCTTTATTATGATTTCCAGAATGGTAACTACTCAGATTTCTGTTATTACCTATCCAACATTAACTGGGATTTTCTCTTAGCTTTGACAATAGACGATACTGTAAACAAATTGTACTGAATACTTTATAAAGGTTGTAAACTATATGTTCCTATTAATCAGTCATATAATAACAAGAAGAGGTTTCCTAGATGGTACCCTACATATCTAAGAGAAATGATTCAAACCAAAAACATTTGTCATAAATTATATAAATCAACAAATAATCTTTTTTACTACAACAAATTTTTTATACAGCGTAGCAAATGTAAAAATATATTAAATGTATGTTTTAAATCCCATATGAATAATGTGTAATCAAAATTTAAATCTAATCCCAAATATTTTTGGTCATACGTAAGAATTCAAAAGAATCAAAATTATCTTCCGTCTCAAATGACTCTTGGTTCTTATTTAAGCAGTAATAGCATGGACACTGTAAATCTTTTTGCAAACTATTTTGGCTCTGTATACAGGGTGTCCCAAACAAAGTGGCCTATTAGGCGTTTATGGAGAACTAATTGTATTTAAATTTTGAAAATTTGTGATAATATATTTTTCATACTGATCTTTAATTGTAAAATAGTTTCGCTTATATTGCACTTCCGGTTGTGCCGAAAGTCGACATCAACTTCTTTATGTTAAATAGAATGATATGATTTTTATGATATTTTGTATTTAGCTCCTAATTTAAAACAACTTTTATTAAGGTTTGTAATATCTACTTCCCATAGTTTTTGAAATATCATTAAATTTTAAAAAATATTGGTTTGTAGAAGATTTTTAAAAATTGATATTTTTGAATTTTGTTAAGATAAAAGAATTATATTTGGTTTCCTTATAACAGAAGCTTAGTTTTATTCATTACTGTGATCAAAATATGTTCAGTGTATTCAGGACGTCCACCATTGATTCTCAAAGTAAGCCAACTTTAAATAGTAACAAATTGATTTTTTAAATGGAACATACTAAATATTATTTAACAAGTTGATTTAGAATTTTTTTTGTGATCGATTGATATAAGCATTACCTATACTCATTTCATACGGTTTAGAAGTTATTACGTATTTTTATAAAAATTATTTTTAATGTGGTAATATCTAGCTAACTGGAAAAAATATAAGTATGCATTGGTGGCAAAATATTTATTTGTAGTAAGTCAAAATCTAGGTAGCGGTGCAAGACAAAAATTAAAAATGTTTAACGGTAGAAGCAATGTAGGTTACAAACACCATACGAATAAATAAATAAACAAATAATAAAATTGATTTTTAATTAGTTGATATCTACAAAACTTTTAAGGAATTTATAATTTTATCAAATAAATGCAGTCACGGTCCAAATTTAATTCATCTCCTTTTTTTACATAAATGTTGTTGTTTGCTAGCTTACCCAATTGAAATTTTATTTTCCAAATCTTTAAAATCAGGTGTCTTCCCAGAAGCTTGGAAAACTAGTTTTGTTATTCCTGTACATAAAGGCAAAGATAAAACAGACATATCAAACTATAGACCTATCTCCATAATTACTGCAATACCAAAAATTTTTGAAAAATTTATTGTCAAGACTTTGCTCCCGGTCTTAAAACACATTATTATTGATGAACAACATAGCTTCTTTCCTAACCGGTCAACGGTAACCAATCTTCTTATCTTTCAAAACCATGTACAGCAAGCTCTTAATGAGAATGCCCAGCTAGATGTTATATTCACAAAGCATTCGACAAAGTAAATCATAAAATTTTAATGATAAAACTTGAAAATGCTAGAATTAATGGATTGCTACTGTGGCGTTTCGAGTGTATTACTCTAGATGCCGGGTTGAATCAGAGAAAGAATTCACATTCGAATCCGTTTAGCAGCGTTTATTATTAAAAATACCGTGATCGAGCTATACTAATTATAATTATGAATAGAAACGTTGTAGGTCAGCACATAGTAATTTGTGTATTATATGCGGCGCGGTGTCACCTGATATCGTGGTATTATGTATCGCGCTGAAGACAGCGAGCCGGAATGAATTGAACCGATGGATTTGAACTTTGGCCGGTCTTCACCTGGTGCTGGTGCTGTGACTACTTGGCTGGTTCTTGACTTGTTGGCTTTTCGACTGCCGTCATTATTCGGCTGTAACTGCACTATTCTGAACTGAGCTCGTACTTTGAACGTAGGTTCGAACTGAATTCTGTTGTCGTACCTACTTTGATTTATACGTGGGAAGTAGGTTAGTTTGCTTATTAACCAAAGCCGTTCAAAAATGCTGACCGCACTTGCTTACTTGAAATCGTATGTTTTGATTTCGGCGTTTCCTATGTAATACGCGGATGTAGAGTTTGTGTTGATTAGAATGGGGTTGCGATGTCAACCTCACAGTAGTTTCTACTTAGTGGATTGATCCACGATAAAGAGTGTCGAAGATTGTTACGCAAAAATAGGCAAAAAAAAAGTGTTTTGCGGTTGTCTTCTTGTTGTGTTATGGGGGGAGGGCACTCTTATTGGCGCTGTTGCGGATGCTGTCGTTTGATGCGCTTTCGTTGGCGCTGTTGCAGATGCTGTCGTTCGATGCGCTTTCGTTAGCGCTGTTGCGGGTGTTGTCGTTCGATGCGTTCTCGTTGGCGCTGTTGTGGATGCTGTGTTTGGTGCGCTCTTGTTGGTCGCTGTTGTTGTGGATGCTGCGTTTAGTGCGCTTCTCGTTGGCGCTGTCGTGGAGTTGAGGAATTTGTCGTTGCTGTTTTTCGTTTTGTTGCTTTTGCTGCTCTAGATGCGAATTTATACATTATGTGTGTTGTACTCGACAGCTTGTGTGCGCGAGTTTGTTACTCTGCGCGTCGTGTATGTGACAGGCGAATGGACGTCAGAACCAGACGTCCAAGCTTCGTGGCGTGTGTGGGTAAGCATGCGACTCCAGCGCGAATGTACGTCGAAGATTGGGCCTGTGAGTTACGTGACGTGTGTGCGGGTGAGATTGTTCATTGCCGGCTATGTCGTCGAGATGTAGTGCGTGTCGTGATTGTTTGTTCCTCTGAAACAGCAGTCGTGGCGTTTGTGGTCGTTGCAGCCGTCGTTCGTTTGCGGGTGTTGCAGCGGTCGTAGCGTTAGTGGTTGTTGCAACTGTTGTTGCGTTTCATCTTAGCGGACGCAGCAATGGCACGTGTTGTGTTGGCGGGTGTCGTCATGGCAGGCGTGATGTGGCGGACATGTTGTCGTTGACGGGAGTGTTGTAGGACAGCGGTTGGGGCGGCAGCAAGCGTAGCGAGCCCAGTGGAGGTCGTTTTCCCGTTCAAGACGTAGCGTAAGCATAAATTTTGCGATTATACCTGATGTTGCTGCCTCGTTGAATGTTTGTTTTTTCTGATTTGATTACCACTGTAGCATTTAGAGTGTATTACTCTAGACGCCGGGTTGAACCAGGGAAAGAATTTACATTCGGGTCGGTTTAGCAGCGTTTATTATTAAAAAAACCGTGATCGAGCTATACTAATTATAATTATGAATGAAAATGTTGTAGGTCAGCACATAGTAATTTGCGTACTATATGCGGAGCGGTGTCACCTGATATCGTGGTATTATATATCGCGCTGAAGACCGCGGGCCGGGATGAATTGGACCGATGGATTCGAACTTCGGCCGGTCTTCACTTAGTGCTGGTGCTGTGACTACTTGACTGGTTTTTAACTTGTTGGCTTTTCGACTACCCTCATTATTCGGCTGTAGCTGCACTGTTCTGAACTGAGCTCATACTTTGAACGTAGGTTGGAACTGAATTTTGTTGTTGTATCTACTTTGTTTTATACTTGCGAAGTAGGTTAGTTTGCTTAGTAAGCAAGGCCGTTAAGAAATGCTGACCGCACTTGCTTACTTGCAATTGTATGTTTTGATTTCCGCTTTTCCTATACAGGGTCCGGCACATCGAGCGTGCATTAAAAGTATATGGAGGACTAATTCGATTCATTTTCTGAAAACAGTGCTACGCCTGTTTTCGACATCACTGAACTCAGACAAAATATTTTCGTTCATACAGCACTTCCGGTTGTACCCGAAGTAGCTGTCAACATTCTTATTTCAAATGAAACATGCTATTTTTTATTTTATATTTAGATTTTACGTAAAATTTAAGGTGTAGTTTTATTACCATACCATACCCAAAAAATGACTGGTTATTTAGTTATATCGATTTAAAAAAAAAATTAAAATCATGCTGAATTGTTATCATTCATATCTCAAGATGATATCAATATTTTAGTTCCTAATTTGTTGTGGCAATTGTCGATATGTTACAGTAACACACATATGAATGGAAACTCGAATTGCATGTACAGGGTGAAGAAAATTCTCGTGCCAATATAAACAACTTTTTGACCTCAAAAACTTGCTTAATTCAAAAATGTCTTCTTTCGATACATACTAACATGTCTTCTGCTCAAATTGATGAGACACCCTGTGTTTTAATCATCAATTTAAGCATAGGACATGTTAGTATGTATCAAAAAAGACAACAAAAGACATCGATTGATGATTAAAAACATAGTGAGTTCTATTTGAATTAAGCAAGTTTTGAGGTCGAAAGTTGTTCATATTGTCACGAGAATTTTCATCACCCTGTACATGCAATTTGAGTTTCCATTCAATGTGAGTTACTGTAACATATTTACAATTGTCACAACAAGTTAAGAACTAAAATATTGATATCATCTTGAGATATAAACGATAACAATTTAGCATGATTTTAATTTTTTTTTAAATCGATATAACTAAAAAACCAGTCATTTTTTGGGTATGGTATGGTAATAAAACTACAACTTAAATTTTACGTAGAATCTAAAATAAGTTGACAGCTACTTCCGGTACAACCGGAAGTGCTGTATGAACGAAAATATTTTGTTTGAGTTTAGTGATGTCGAAAACAGGCGCAGCACTATTTTCCGAAAATGAATCGAACTAGTTCTCCATATACTTTTAATTCACGCTCGATGTGCCGGACCTTGTATAATACGCGGATGTAAAGTTTGTGTTGATTAGAATGGGGTTGCGATGTCAACCCCACACTACTATCTTGGATTCGTAGTTATATTACAAACAGATATTAAATTGTTCAGTACAAAATTTTTTCTAGCCCTTTTTCAATGGACTCTGGTGTTCCTGAAAGTTCCCACCTTGCACCTTTGTTTTTTTATTATTTATTAATGATGTTAAACTTACTTTGAAAAATTCGAACATATTACTATTTGCAGACGATATAAAAATTTTCAAAATAATAAAAATATAGAAGACTGCAGATTACTTCAGAATGACTTACATTAGTTTTCTATATGTGCTCCCAAAACTTATTAGAACTAAATTTAAGTAAGTGCTCTTTGATATCATTCTATCGAATTGAAACGCCAATCAAGTTCTCATATTTCATCAACAATCATGATCTGAAAATTCTAGCATCATATTTTCAAACAATTTCAGGTTCAATAAACTTATTGGTTATATTTGTTTCAAAGCATGTAATAGATTAGTTTTAATTTTTGTTTCTCTAAACACTTTAATAATTTGGACACTTTAAAAACTCTTTACACATCATTAGTTCGTTCTCATTTTAAATTTTTTTTTCTAATAAACCATCACCTAATATTGTTCTCAAGTATTGGTCACCATATTACTTAACATCGATAATAAAATGGAAAAGGTTCAACATAGATTCCTTAGACATTTCCTTTTAAAACTGGACTCCCATCCTTGGACTACATAAGAATTCTTTTACTGGCTAAAATAAATACACTCAAATCGCGTAGAGTATTTCTTGATCTGATGGTATTTCTTTATAAACTAACCAATGGTGTATCAGATTGTCCGTACCTTTTATATCAAATAAATTTTAAAATTCCACACAAAGTCTTCGTAATCTTTGCATTTACCGCAATCCAATTTAGCAAAACCGCTTATCTCCAACATCTCCTGTTCAGACGTCTTATTATTCCCAATCCAACTCCTTGCGTCTTATGTATTCGTCCCAACCTTAACTTTTCCGACAATCTAACCAAATTCAAAAATAACCTCAAACGAAAACTTATGAATATAGATATGTCCTTTTATAAAAATTATTAAGTTAATGTTATATCCGTCTCTTAATTATCAATTAATAAGTTATACCTTTTAGTTTGTTAGTAATAATTTACATTCCAATATATTTAGTTTATAGTATTTAATTATTGCTGTTATTTGCACTAAATTTCATTTCATTTGCCCGTAAATTAATAAATAAATAAATAAATATTATAGCCCTTCAAATAATCGTGCTTTTACTTTTGTGATTAAATTGTTATTCGTTTCTTATATTACTAAACGACAATTAGTTTTGACATTTAACAAAAATAAAACCACAAACTTACTGAATTGGAAATGTACAAAAAACTACATTTGAAGATTTTGCAACTTTAAAAGGATCTAAAATAGAAATACATATATACATGGTTATTGTGAGAAACGGATTTTTCTATTATTTTTTCCATTTGTCTACAATCGAGTTCAAATGTTATATCGTTTTCTATTACAAAAACAAATATTGGCCCTGATTTAAATGATACATGATTTAAATAAAATAAAATCCTTCCACCCAACCCTTTTAAAACTACTGGTTGATCTTTCCTTTTACTGAACATTAAATGCATTTATTAGAAAGGATTCGTTTTTTTTCTCACAGATCTATAAAATTATATTTTATGTACTGCATTATGCAATTCATTCTTTTCGATAACTGTTGGTTTATTTAACTGACTCTTTGCCTGCACAGTTATCGAGTTCATTTGGTTGCTTGTTAGTGATGATACCACTTTAACACCTTCAATGCAGAGAAACTAAATTTTTTTCGGTTTTTAAGGGTGATAATCTCGATTTAATTAGAACAACACGTGGTACCTTTTGAAAACTCCCGTATTTTTGTAAAGGAGTCATTAGACAGTATGTGGGCGAACAACATATCGTGTCGCCAGTTCTTTAGAGAACTGCACACGCGTGTGTCTCATTAATACACAATGCCATTCACAATTAGGAACCTGCTGTACACTTGCCACGTACGTCAAGATTTTTGTTATATTATTTTATATTGCGTTAAGTAGGTGTATTTTATTACAAATCTGGTTTGGTTTCATTACTAACGTTGAAGTCTCGATGTATTTCAATTGCTAAGCTTTGCATAAATGATAGTAAAAGAAGAAGAAATATAAAAAAAGCGATTTTATGATCGGATAGTGGATTAGAGAGCAACACACTTTTGTGTGATGTAATTTGCAAATAAGCAACCTCGTTTTAAGACTAATTTCGTAATCAAGAATCTATGAATGAAACTACGAGGCCGTAGGATAGACTTGACAATATTTCAGGAGTGTTTTGTATTTCGTTATTGTGAAAGTTGCGTAGGCATAGATGAATCTAAGAGATGTATAAGTGTTGCCATGTTATCATCTACACATGCCGCAAGGATGTCATTAATGGCGCCTGTTTTTGCTTCGGGCATCATTTAGCGGTTTATTTATTTAAGAATTTTGAAGACTGTTGCGTTATAATCGACATTGAATAATATGGTTGTTATACACCTATAGGTGATTTATGTCCGTTTAAATTTGAATAAAAAAAGTAATATTTCCCGCTAGCTTATATTGATTATTAGACGAAATATTGTAGCTGTGATTGAGTTGAACTATAAACAACTACAATTCAAAGAACGTGACACAGGGTGTGATTCACATATAATTTATATCTTCTTACAGGTGAACTTGAACCTGTGGTGGTCCCATAAGTTAGCGAGAGACTTTTATTTTACACATTACGGCTGTATGGCGCACCTAAGCATTATTATATTTTATTTAACAGTCATGTGAAACACTGATAGTTAAGTATAGGGTAAAGGTCATTGATGACCGCTTACAAATTTCTTACACTACCTTCATTATACTTAATCGTAAACAATCACAAATACCAAAGCTAATAATTTCTACCTACTAACAACCATATCTAAGAAATAGGTTCTTGAGTTAAGAAAACTATTAGTTCTGCTCTAGATTTACTTTAAACTGCGTAAGTGTTCATTACATGTTAAAATATGGAATTTATTGTAAATGGAACTAATATTTTACTTTTACTATTCGCTTACATGTCACAAAGAAATTAAAACTAGCACAAACTTGTTTCTGTTAAATTATATTAGTTGCCGTAATTAATTATAAATATTTAATTTGTAATGTAATATAATTAATTTTATTATTTCAAAGAAAATCTAAAAATTCGATTCAGTTTCGAACACGTAATTATATAAAGAAAACTGGAAGCTGCAAAAGCCTGCTTGAAGGCAACCAACACAGCATTAAGATGTATCTTATGTACTCTACCTACGATAAATCGATTGAAGATGAATTTCGTGCCAACAAATATTGTAAAACTGGAATAGTTTTCGGTTAATCAAATTACAGTATTAATTAAACAAAAATTAATAAGCTACGTTGCAAACACAAATGAATAAAATTTTGTGTTTCTTCTGTATTAAGTACAAAATGAAAGCGTAAAGAAAAGAAAATTTGAAACTATAGAATTAAACTAAAATATTGCACAATAAAATAAAAATTTTGCCACCTAAATAAAAATTAGAAAAATTTCATAACATTTTTGCATAAGTCAATGAAATAGTAAACAGAAAACATATAAAATGGTTTTCAATTCGAAATGCATAATGACAATTTTTGAATCAAAATTTTTTATAACAAATACAGTTGTTTTGCCAGATACATTTGTAACGACATTTCTGACGTAAATATTTAAAACTGAACGTTATTGTCACACGTTTTAAATTTCAAATTTGATGAAAAAGTTTAGTTTTTGAAAAGTGGTATTCACTCAACAAAAAGCGAATGTTTGTAAATATGTCAAATAAACATTTCATACATGTCATTCTGTGGATGTTGCTAAAGTTCCAGTTCATAACCATTCACTTTCACAACCCTGCCTAGTTTAAACCCCGAGGCGTTTTAAAAGTAGATTTTTATTTTGAACATCTTTTTAATGTTTATAATCCTTCAAGTAAATTTTCTATTGTATTAAAAAGCCGACGTATACCAGTTTCTTATAGAAATAGGTGCAATTTTGGCCACATATAAACAACGATTTTCAAAATAGATAGTACGTGCAGTAAACAAAGCATTATCACCGTACCAAATTGTACCATTACTAACTAATTTTCTAATTTTAATTAGTTTAAGGCCTGATTTTTCACCTCTACTTAACTTTATTAGTCAGTTAACACTATGGAAACACAACATTGAGCCAATTAATTTTTTTTAGAAAATTGCGTTTTTAAGATGATTAACCAAGAGATAAAATTAACTAGAAATGAAAAAATCAGGCCTTAAACTAATATAAAAATAAAATAATAATTAAACAATATTAATTTGTAATGTTATAAATGTAAATCGTTATCAAATCGATAACTTAGAATGCAATAAACACTCGAGTCGATAAAGCCAAGCATTGCTTAGTTTGTTACTATTCATACATGTCCCTGATTACACGAGATGTTGTTAGACACACATTTCACTTAATATTACTTTGTATACAGGTATTACAGTAACAAAATACTTCAAAATTGAATAAAGGAACGTCATTTTTTTTGTATTTCTGGCATTAGATGTTTATCCTTGCCACAGATGTACTTTAAAATAATTGTTATACTTTAAATTTTAAATTAACCTTAGCTAAATAATTTATTATAGCATCTACAAGGATCGTCAATAAGAATCAGAGTTAAGTAGAAAGTTCGATACCGTTCAACTAATTAAATCAAATAAATAAAGAGTAAAACTTAAAATTGCCCGTTGTATAAGTTTATATTAAAATTTAAAAATGGGCTAAATTTTAAGCTTATACTCAAGTGCTACTTCTGTTTATATCCTAAACGCGGAATAGGTTCGTTTTTGCAAATTAGAATTGGTTAATGAATAAATAATTTAAATACAATAACCCGTATTCAACGCCACTTATAAATCTTAATAGTACATTTAGATGTAGTTTTAAAATTAGTTTTAAATTTGAACCATTCACCTTCACTTTAAACTCAAAAATTACTTTAGTAAACGCAAAGTAACTTATTTAAGGACAGTAACTTTTACTAAAACTAGTTTTAGGGACAGATTTAAAAACATCGGTGAATACGGCTCAGTGTCATTGTTGAATAATGGAAAAATAATTATTTGTTTATTGCAGGCTATTATGTGTTTTGAAATTCGTAGATTTAGGCGGGATTGCAATTAGTCTTAATAAGAAACTGGTTAAAGTTTTATTACTGAAGGATGTCTAAACTTAATGCCTATTTGTAAAACGCCTCGGGGATGGGCTTCTTTAAAGTCCACGCGTGTACAATGTATTGCTATAAATAAAAGTTGATATTCCACCTCTGGCTTAATTTCTATTACTTATTTTTATAATTTTATTCAAACTAGCATGTGGTTAGTCTAATTATAAGTCTTTTAACAAACATAAAACAATGTTAATGTATAATTATGTTCTTATAAGCTGTACTTACTCCTATTGTAAGATGTGTCTGCGGCTACGTAGATGTCTATACCGTGTTTGTGACCCTTTATATGTGTTGAACGAACTTGGTGTAAGTGTGGTGCAGGTTTTAACGTTTTGGGGCGTAAATTTGGTGAAAATTTGTTTTCTTCAGTAAAAACTTTAACCTGAAATTTCAACAAAATTAAATTAGAAATGCTGTGGATAACATGTATATAAGAGATTTTGAACCCTAGGAAGCGATGACAATGCTTAAAAATCTATTAGAAGTTTGAAATTTAGAAAAAACAATTTTAAAGATAGATTCTCCAAGACGACGGTCATGTTTACAAAAAACATAATGCGCTGTTATCTTTAGCGCTGTATCAATTCCTACAATTAAGAATTAAAATTTTTCGTATTCACCCATATTTGTAGATTATTGGTCCATCGCAGGTGGTTTGGATAGAATTTTGAAGCTGGTTGTAAATAAAGTTAACTATTCTTGTTCCATTGTAAATAACACTTCTACGTAAACCATGAGTAGCTACAAAGCTTGAATCCGGCACTAAACCTAGAGATAATTAGTTTTGAATTTAAAAAAAAATTTAAATTGAATAAAAATAATAGGTAAAAAAAAAAAACAAAAAAAAAAAAGTTTTGTATCAGTGTTAAAGCAGCATAAGACCGTAAGTCCAGAGTGACAACATTCCTCGAAGTTAAGTAAAAGAATTAAATCAATTAAAACGAAAATCTTTGCGGCTCAATGATTTTTGCGAAAAGAGACCGCAGAAGAAAGAAGAAGAATACAAGCAACGAAGAATATTCATAAAAATTAATTAATCTAGAAGTAATTAATCTGAAATTACAGGATTATAACCGGTAAAAAAATGGTACAACAGTTGTACCAATAGATGGTGGTAAAATCGAGCTCTTAATTTCCCCTCTTTTCGTTTGTAATGGCCGTTTTGGCGGTTAAAAAAACAAAAAAAAAGATTCAAAAATTTACAAAGTTGATACAAGGAACCGAAAACCGACACCTTCTTCTTCTTGAATATTGAATCAAAAATAAAAGGATCTTCGAAATAGAAGTAAAAATACTACATGACAACCTCAATAAAACACTTACCAAGTTTAACCAATACTGAAGACGTGTGAAGTGGTCAAGTCCAAGCGAAACCGAGTTGATTAACTCCAGACATAAAGGTTACATCCAAGGCATTTTTATCAATAAGAAATTTTAAGTATTACCTGTAAACAATACCAGTTGGTTGCATGGAACGATGTTAAAGAAAACTTACCCAGAGCCAAATTTCACCAACAACAACGATATATAAGGTTAGAAATACAATTAATTATTAGGAACTTTGTTTTTCTTGCGGCACAAAAATTAAAAATTTGTAATTTAGTTTGTGACTTAATTAGTTCAAGCAAGGATTGTTAATAATTAATGGAGTTAAATTTAATAAATCCTTAAAATTCTAGTTACAGAAGAATATCCTTGCAAAGATTCCTTGAGGTGCCGAGATGAACTTAAAGCCACTACCATGCTTTATATGGTACCGATGGTTCTGGTGCAGCAGATTTTATAAGAGTTTAAGATAGTCGTTCCTCTCTCTCGTCGCAGGAAGCAAACAATCAAATAAAACTCAAGCTCTTTATTTCAACGCAACAACGGAAAATAATCAGTTATAATATCACAACAGCATCGAAAATAATCGATTATACTTGCGAGTCAAGAGACGTATTTTGGAAAACACCACGAGAGCGAAGCTTGAGTGGTATTTTAAGGAATACGTCGAGTGAAGAAAAAGTTCAACGATTATTTTTGTTGCTCGAGTGGTATTCGTTGCGATTATATAACGAAATAAAATACCATGTCGCAAAACAATAAAAGTTTTGGCGAAACCAGCAAAACGTAAGAGGTGCTATGTTATTTGACGTTTATAAAAAAATAATACCAAGGAAATGTTACATTTTTGGAGGTGGC
The DNA here is from genome assembly GCA_030710515.1 of Abscondita cerata. NCBI lineage: Eukaryota > Metazoa > Arthropoda > Insecta > Coleoptera > Lampyridae > Abscondita > Abscondita cerata. The sequence goes on from JALBCR010001865.1 coordinate 203,543, forward strand.
GAAACATCAAAACAGTTATATTGTCGTTAAGGGTATATTTGCTTATTTATACATCGTAACCATGAAAAATTAAAGAATGCACAATAAAAATGATTCGTTACATCCACTTCTTGCTTCCAGAATGAATAAAAAAAACTTTAACGCTATAAAAGAATATACAGTCAACAGGAACTAAATAAATACATAATAACAGAAAAACTGAAAAAAACCCACGACCAAAAACTAAATATTTACAGACATCTTGTACAAAAGATGACGGGAGGGTTTCGGCAGATGGTGCAGCGGGGGTCGTCGGCGCTATGGGTTCTGCTACCAAAATTGACGGCGTTCGCCCAGCTGCAAAAGCTGACAGGGTAGACTCAACTACGGAAGCTAGTCGCGTGGACTCAGCTTTGGAATTTAAACGCTATATTTCTTTGAAGGCGTCGTTCAACTCTTTCAAAAGGTGGTAATCCCATATTCTTATTGCTGTATCTATTTTAGGTTTTGTCCAGGTCTCCGGCAAAGAAGTTATATAAACCAAATGTTAAACAAATTTTATTTTTTCAAACAACAAAACGTAATTATTATTTACGAAGCAAAACCGATACACTTTTGAACATGGTCACAGGTCGGAACTTTATGACTTCTTGGCAGAAGTTCATGGGTCAGTCACCAAAAGACCCGGCCTGAGCATAGACAGTTTTGCTAACTGGGTAGGTACCACCGCATTTGAGAGGATGGTTCCGAGCTAAAAAATGAAAGCACCCTGCTTGTACTAGGTGCAGCTTGACCGGGGACCTCCTGTTGGTTTCTTTTTGATGCTGCTCCAGAACGACGTGGGCCGCCGCCCGCAAAGGAAGAGTCGGAGAATGGGGCTTGAGTGAGTTTTGGAGGCCTATCTCTAATTCGCAAGCCACTGGTACCGGCGCCTTTTCCTTTAACCGGGCCATTACCCTGCGCATCTGTTCTTTCCTAGCAGAGTCGGAGATTGCCAAACTGGGGGGATGAAGCAAACTCCGTTTTGACACTTTTTCTTCTGAAAATGGTACATACCTCATTTTGGTCATGGTAAGATTTCAGATCATTTACATGAACGGACGCATACACATGAGCGTTCATAAATCGGTTGACGGTATAAGGACCAGTATATTTAACTACTACTTTGACGGCAAAAGTTGAAGATACTTTCTCTTGAATACCTTGTCCCCAACAAAACAAAGTGTTGCTGGTCGACGTAAATTATAGTGCTTGCTTTGCTATGAAAATGCTTTCCATAGGGTCTCTCGTATTACAAGCAATATTTTGCGGAGCTGTTGGAAACGCTTATGAAGATATGAGGAATCTCATCGGCCTCGCTACCAGGTTTTGCTTTCGCACTGTCTATCTACCGATGGAGAGCATTAGGCAACGTTAATTTGCGTCTAAAATTTAGAAATGCCAGAGTGAAACTGGTGGACGTACAGGAACGACAAGTGGCTCGTCTTACTTTACACACTTGTACCATAAATAACTATTTCATTATTTGGATCACGACATTGATTATGTTGCACGACTATCACATCGTGATTAAATAAAAGTAAGATGCCGGCAGGTTTCATTATCATTCGGTTCTGTTACTGCAATATTTTTTTTTCTTTTCTAAAAATCTGAGCAAATGACAAAATAAATATTTTAAGTTTTTTATGATTATCCCAAACTCTTTAGCAAATATGCCAAGAAGCACATTTGCTTAGAAGCCGAAGCAAAAGACTTAGTACAATATGGTACACTCTGTCGCGTTTATAATGGCGCGGTTTACAGCATGTACATAAACTAGTCATTTTTCTTGAATTGCGTAGATACATAAACAAAATAAAATGGGAGAGATTTTGCTATTGTATAGGTAGACTCAATACCGGATTAACAAAACTTAGGGCTCAAAGCTATAACTTGAAACTGTAAGTTATTGCAAAGGATGATTCATAAAATTTCAGACACTTAAAACAGGTAAAAGTTTAGTATTCAATGAGGAGGACGAAATTAACACTTTAAATTAATCAGGAGTTCACAATTTAAAATGATAATATAATTCGTAGGACAATGTATTCGAAATTTTGAAGTAAAGGATATAAAGAAATTTTGATCGATTTTAGAAATAAATATCCAAAACAATAAAGTTTTGCAAAAAATATTTTGAAATCAAACCATTAATTAACTAATTATAAAGAACTCAAATTTTGGAAACATTATAAATTAAACGGCGTTTAAATAAACAATACCTTATTTTAAATGTGCAAATACCGGATTAGCCATTTGTAAATTGATTAGTAAAAACAATTGATATGTTTATCACAATAAATTTTCATCAACTACAATAACGTGTATTTTATACTTTTCTGACTTAAAAACAAATATTTTTATAAAAATACATTGATTTTCGGATCATTCGGCCATGCCTAACCTGTCAAACTATTGTCAAAAATCGATTAATTTCTGAATCAAAAAACATCGCAACTTCATATGTCCATCATTCGAGGCCTTGATTGGAGGTTGACCGTGACAGGGATCACTTGTGCCTAATACAATAGGTCTACACCCTAAATAAACAAAAATTTTTAAAAAATCTCATATTTAAGTTTTTTTTTTACTATGAAGAGTAATTTATTATATTTTACATGAAACTACAATATCTAACTGCAGATAAACGTTGAACTTACAGTTTCAAATTATAGCTTTAGGCCCTCAATTTTGTTAAGCCGACCTTTACAATAACAAAAGTTATTCCATTTTATTTTGTTTATATGTATATAATTAAAGGAGAACAACTAATACATGTACCTGCTCTTAACCGCTTCATTATAAACGCGAAAGACTGTACATAGTTAGGGATACCGTAAATTGTATTAAAATTAAATACATAGATAAAATATTAAACAACACTCCCTAACTAATTTTGAAAAAACATACAAGGAATGCTTGCATACTGTATAAAAGGAACAAATAAGAAGCATCTTATCTTCATTTATACAATCTTTCTAATAACATCACATTAATTATTTAGTTTGACCTGTAAGCCACCGTAATGTAAAAGTTATTCGGAAAACCTTATTCCATAGATAAATAGAGACCACTAATACTTATATGTGTTTGAAATTATCGTCACGTTTTCATTTTCTTATAGTCAATTTTTTTTATTGTAGTTAAATTACAGTTAACATCAAGATTGGTAAAAAAAGGGGTTTGTGTAAATTATTCCGTGTAATTAATTTGAGATATAAGAATTGTGTATTAACAGCACCTTTTCTAAAAGGATAATTATCATTTATTCTTATTGAATATCCTATTTGAAATTTCATCATATAATAAAGTACGCCTAATGAAAGTTGTAATACTACTCGTGTAAAGAGTTATGCGCTTGTTGTTACTTACCCCATTAAAACAAAAATAAACAAAATAAGCAAGGTCAACCAATCCCATTGAAAATTATGACGATATAAATCCTAATCAGAAGCATTGTAGCGAGAACTCCGACACATTAATGCAGTGTTTGTTTATTCAATGTGATGCTGTACGGGGATAAGAGACTATTGTTCGCACCATTAATTGCTTTCGTTATGACGTCACATTTTAGATCACGCTAACTAGGAGACTTTAATAGGCAATCAAGAAACAAACCAATAGTAATGAAAGAAAATAAGGATACAATCTCGTTGCATTACGCAACTGAAAAACTACAACAAAAACAAAGTTTATCTGTTTTAGAATTCAATCTAAACTTAATGCAATTGTATTGCAAAACGGCAATAAATTTAATTTTTAATTACAAAATCAATACCCATTGTTACAAAGTAATAAAACTTCATCGCGCGCCAATTAGCTTAGCTTTTACTATGATTATGATTCGAGAGAAAATTGAACTATATAGAACGAAATCAATTTATCCGATTGTAGTCGTGTCAGGATTTAATTGTTATATAAGAAAATGCTGTAAGCTTGTCAAGATAATGTGATTTTATTAAAGATTAGATTGGACGTGGGTATTTTGTGATTAATGTAAGCTAATTGATCTTGTGTATTTGTACGCGTTAACAAGTTTTACAATTTACTTCCTTTACTATAAAATTAATTGCGCTACGTGCAAATTTCATTATTCTGTAATTAGTAACGCATTTGCATCTTGATGATAAAACATTATAATGTAATTTGTAATTAAACATTACTTACGATTCTCATTCTTTAATTGTTTTGATATAAATTTTTCAAATGATGTTTTTGTGATTGTAACATTATGTTGTAAATTATATCAATAATTCTGATTACGTTTAATCGACAAATTCAACAACTGCCACGGTTAGTTACGTGTTAAATTGTCCGTAACAAAAGTTGCCCAACGCAAAAATATTTTCATTGTTGCGAAACATTTTTATTGTTTTTTTAAGTATCTTTAATGAAGTTGTTCGAGCTTGGTACGACATCAATATTAAGTTACATTTGGGCAAAAACAATAAATTAAGTTGTATATGTTCTTGAAAAGAATAACGTATTTGAGTTTTTCAATGATGTGCTGGAAACGCAAAAAAGTATATGGAACATCTTTTTAAAACTTTAAAACAAATTTTTTAAGTAAGTAATGAGGTATAATTTTAATAATCTACACCAGAAAATGTAGGGTAATAAGATATGTTCATAAGTCTTATACAGTGTGTCTACTTAAGTTGAAACTATATGGAAAACTTTTTTATTATTGGTTTTTTTTAAAAAAAGTTGTACTTGATAAAAAGTTCTGCATAGTCCAAAACTTAAAATGCAACAATCAGGTATCAATTTTTTTAAGCTGTATACGAGGTTTGTAAAAATATGAATTTTGCTCAAGAGTAAAGTAGAATTATTTTTACAATACAGAAGAATGTTATGATGAAAGCAATTTAGCATAAAAATTCAGGTTTGTTGATTAATTACGTTCTACATTATAAATATTTCCAGTTATAAATTTCAATACTAAATTTTATCTGTTAAAAGTATGATAACCTTTCCATGTTTTCAAACAATCTTGCAATTTAAATATATGTAATGTATGCATAATAATCTTCTTCTCTTCTTGTGGTTCCTATCCGTTACGGATGTTGGCAACCAGCATGGCAAGCCTAACTTTGTTTACGGCAATGCGGAAGAGTTCGGCTGATGTTTTTCCGGTCCACTTCCTAAGGTTATGCAGTCAAGATATTCTTCTCCTTCCTGGACCTCTTCTTCCATCGATTTTTTCCTGGATGATTGTCTGGAGTAAAGAGTACTTGGAGTCGTTTCTCATGATGTGGCCCAGATACTGCAGTTTTTGGATCTTGATGGTGTTCATAATTTCTTTTTGTTTATTCATCCTTCTTAGTACTTCTTCATTAGTGATATGTTCGGTCCATGATATCCTCAGCATCCTTCGATAGAGTCGCATTTCGAAGGCTTCTACTTTCTTGGATGTGGTTTCATTGAGTGTCCAAGATTCAGTCCCGTACAAGAGGATAGAAAAGATGTAACATCTGAGAAGTCTCATTTTTGTTTCCAGTGTAAGATCATGGCTTCTGAAGAGTTTGCTCATTTTGTTGAAGGCGGCTGTGGCTTTGGCGATTCGTGATTTGATTTCTTGAGTTGTGTCCCAGTTCTCATTTATAGGTGTTCCCAGGTACGTGGTGTGTGGTACTCTCTCTATTGGCTGGTTGTTGATGGATAGCTGGATGTTGTCGATCTTGTTTTTGCTAATGACCATAATTTTGGTCTTTTGTATGTTTATGGCCAAACCATATTTCTTACTAACTTTTGCTATTTTGTTGATAAGTTGTTGCAGTGCTTGTAGGCTATCTGCGAACACGATGGTGTCGCCCGCGTATCTTATATTACTCAATTTCTTCCCATTTATTGAGATGCCTTCTTCCTTCTCGTCATCGAGCGCTTCTTTAAAAATCTGTTCGGAGTAGATGTTGAATAGCAGGGGTTAGAGTACACAGCCCTGCCTCACTCCTCGCATTATTTTGACGGCCTCAGTTGTTTCTCCGTCGACTCTCATTGTTGCCGACTGGCCCCAGTACAAGCTACTTATGACATTCAGGTCATTAGTATCGATCCTTGTCTTCTTTAGTATTTCCATCATTTTGCGATGTGGAACCCGGTCAAATGCTTTGGCGTAGTCAATTAAACAACAGGAAACGTCACGGTTAACGTCTCTGCATCTCTGGACAAGGACTTGGACAGCAAAGAGTGCTTCTCTGGTTTCCATCGCATTGACGAATGCAAACTGGTTTCGGGAGATTAGGTTCTCGCATCGGTTATATATTCTTTTATGGATGACTTTGAGAAAGGTTTTCAGCAGGTGGCTCATCAGACTTATCGTTCGATACTCTTCACATCGTTTTGCGCCTTGTTTCTTTGGCAGTGCAATGAATTCTGAGACTAGCCATTCTTGTGGTATTTTACCTGATTTGTAGATGTTGTTGAAAAGTTTGGTGATCTTCCTCAATCCATTTTCGTCTAGAAGTTTCAGGAACTCTGTCTGGATGTTGTCAGGTCCTGCTGCTTTTCCTTCTTTGCTCTGCTCTATAGCTGCCCTCACTTCTGCTTCCATTATTTCTGGCCCCCTCTCTGTGTTACTCCCGGGATCTGGGGGGTTCTCTCTATTATCTTCAAAGAGGTGTTCTATGTACCTAGTCCACGTCTTCTTCTTCTCTTCCATGTCTACAATGATGTTCCCGTTAGCGTCAACTAGCTTCCGGAAGTTTGTATTCCTTCTTTGTTCAGTGACTTCCTTCACCTTCCGGTGGATGTTAAAGTAGTCATACTTTAACTGCAGTGCCTCTATCTCTTCACAGTTCTCCCTCTGTTCCTTTTCTTTAGCCAATCGTATTTCGTTCCTTATGATGTTGTCCTTATCCTTATCCTTTTGTATTCTATGGTGTTATTCTTGTTCAATCTTCTCTCTTCCATTAAGTTTAATATGTAATCTGTCATCCAGGTTTTCTTCTTTACTCTTTGTCTGTCTTCCTTCAGAATAGTTTGCTTAATGTGTTCCACTTTACTTTTCAGGTGATTCAAGTGTTTTCTACTGAGCTATCTTCGGTTGTACCTGCCATTGCTGCATTCAGCTCTTTCTTTATACATTCTTTGATCTTCTCGTTTTCAGCTGTCTTAGGTTAACTTTTAATGGAATTTTCCGATGACTGGCACGTGGTCGGTTCGCATATCTGCTCCCGGAAGGTTCTCATACTTAAGCAGCTGTTTCTGTACCGCTTGTTGATTAGTACGTAGTCTATTTGATTTCTGGTTATTCTCCCAGGTTTATCGAGGGGCGATCTCCATGTGTATAATTGCCGCGGTGGTTGTTTGAACTGTGTGTTGAGGACTACAAGGCCGTGTTCGTCTGTAAATTTCTCGAGCATATCTCCTCTCATTCCTCTCTCCCAAACCGAAAGACCCGATGAGCTCGGTTTTCTCTCCAGCTCCCAACTTTGCATTAAAGTCCCCATGATGATGTTAACTTCTTGTTTGGGTAGCTTTTCAAGTATTTGGGCGACTAGGCGACATTCCTGTATAATTCTTCAACTTCCCTTTCATCCTTATCTGCAGTAGGGGCATAAATCTGAATGATGTTTAGATTTACTGGTCGGGCGCTAATCTGTATTAGAAAGGACTCTTTCTGAAAATGGGACAAAGTTTATGACACTCCGCGCTATCTCTTTGGTGACAATAATGCCTACACCATTCAGAAACTTGCCGTCTTGTGTTCCTGCATAATACGCTCTGTGTTCGTCCACATCATAATAATAATTTATTAATAATAAAATAGTTTTCTATATAGTTCCTACTTAAGTAGACATCAAATCAAGAAAAGGTACTAGAAGACGCACATTATGACGAATTACTACATGAGGCATTAAGATGCGATATACAATTGATAAAATACATCAATACGAATAATAATCATAAAATTTACATATTTACACAATCATTGCTCTAAGTCAAGACTATAGAGGTTACGAAATATTAATAGATGAAAAATCAATATTAGAACTGTGAAAACAAAACATCCATAACAAAATCTTATGACTTACGAAAGTTATGTTGAAAGTAAATAAAATCAGTGAAGACACTGAAAAAGAAGTTACTAGCACTGGAGGTAGTGGAACTCATGCAGAAGGAACATTGTGTGAAAGAATCAGAATAGAATCTTACCTCTTATCGACGTGGAATAGCATTGATATACGAGTTGCAAAGTACTTCAAAGGACTTGAGGAAAGACTATGGCCAGGTAGTCGGCAAAGATTCCAGAGAATTAAATGGATCAGATCAACTGTGCGCGAGACAAAAATGGGAACTGAAGATGCAACACAAATTGTTACTATTGTTTGATTACTTGTTACGATAAATACACGTCTAATCGCGATTTACATCTAGGGTAAATTTACCTTAATACTTCAACTCTGTTCTGGGACATCGAGCCATGAAATTCTATGAGATTGTCAAAGGTAAGGTTGAATTTTTATTCTAAGGTAATTTCCGAAAATTGTGTCTTCTTCCTCTTCATGTGTAACCGTCAAGATATGTACAACTGCGTTAATTAAGAATAATTCTAACAAACGTCAGAAAATGGCGTTGACGAGTATAAACACAAGTAAATGCTATGTTACGTCAAGTTCTCTACTCCGCAATAACGAAATTGCTCTAACTAGTTTTCCCACTGTTCTCCCCGCTACAATTTATTAAACGACGGTATAAATACAACGTCCCCGGACCAAAAAGGCACTTACTCGTTTTGAGTTCCGCTCTCAAAGCACCCTTCTCCGTATTGATTTTCTTGAGTATTCTAGAAACAATCACCCGTTAAATTGCTCTAGCACTTTATTTACCTAATACTATTACTTCTCTTGTTAGGTGGTAGTCTGGAGAAAGTAATTCAATTTGTTTGATTCAAAGACAATTCCATAAAACAGGATCCTTCCTGTTTTCTAAATTGCTAAAAGCTGTCACATGTAATTAAATTTGTTTGCAGCATTTTTTCTTTGTTTATTTTCTTAACTCGGTGACGCTGTCAAGTAATTAAATTTGTTTTGCAACGTTTGTCGTTACTTTATTTTATAATACTCCTGGAAACCTCTGCTACATGATTAATCATTATATTCCAGCAACACAATCGGCTACTTACCAGCTAGAAAGAGGCGTCAGAATACGAACTTCGTTCGTCGTTCCAGAACTACACGTTTATTATAACGTCCAAAAAGTCGAGAAACTCAAAATCCACCCGGGAGGTAACCCAACAAGCAAATCCTTCCCCGGTATATAGTAATCATACGTGTGACCAAAGAAATCATGCAATTAAAATTGTCCTGTCTGATCCAATTAAGTTAGAAAATCCGTACTATGTCTTACTTGTATAAAAACCGTCGCACACAAATCAACTTAACATAAAGTAATTGCTGGAGCAATTCAAAGAATATTCACTAACGTTTCATCACAGTTTACACTTTATAAGTCGGCTAACAGCCATAAGGGACTACTGTCTGGTGTATTATTAGTACCAACAGGCTCATATACAGGGTGATCGAGAATTGCCAACGAATTGTTTATTTAATTTTTTTTGTGTAACCGTTTAAGTTTGTATAAAAAATATTGTTTATTTTGTTAACCTTGTTTATTAAGTTTGTAAATATAGATTGTTTGAATCCTTGATTATTTCTTCTACAACTGAGGCTAACCGAAATAAAAAGAAAAATACAAAATCTGTGTCGTGATTAGAACTACTGGTTAAATTTCAATTTAACAATAGTTCTGGTCTTCACATAATCTAATAAGATGGTGTAGCTCATTAATTGTAAGTCATCATAATGCAAAATTCATACATAAAATTGTGAATGAAATGAGGATTAGTGGTAAATTTGCATAAAGTATAAAGTTAACGCAAGCAAAATTTTTTATTTTCTATCATCACATGGTTTTTATGTTAGATTCTTGTCGTATAATCTACCTTTCTGATATACGATTTAATCTTGGATAACAAGCTCAGTTCAAGGCATAATTTTCTTAACCGTCTAATCAACACAAGGGTTTTTTTTTGGGAAATAATCCTGTATTTGTAATCGACATTTATACCAATATTTATACATACACGAGGTACAAATAACTACTTGGCCTAGACATCGTTAACGTCACCCCAGGTTTCCTTAACCAGGACGATATCACAAGACCTCCAAAAAGGTACACTTCGTTAGTGATCTTTTTAGGAACAATCTATTTTAGCTTGGTCCGTTTAATAATCTCGAATAAAAGGAATTAAATGAATCGTACATAATAAACATTTGAGCGCTAGTTCCTCTAGGTTAGACACGTATGTTATTTCGCTTTAAGTACATATTCTAAATGGTAATCACAATCCATTGTGTTACAATTACTAACAACTTAAAGGAATATTATACTATACTTAGAGAATACAACTGTTTATTCTATCGTAACATTAATTTTGGATAATTGCTCTTTTTGTTAGTTAAAAAATTATTAAATTTACAGTTTGCTATTACAACCCACATGCTTCAAATATATTGCTAAAAAGTTCATTCCATAACTATAGAAAAAAATGAGATATTGTTTCACATTATTAATTACTTATTTATGATTGATCAATTGTCCCTGTTGGTTACATCGTTAATTTAGTTGATGAAGCTTTATAACTCAACATTTTTGTCAATGTTATGTTATGTGAGATTAGAACGAAAAGTTGTTCAATTAAAGTTTCAATATTACTATTCTTTCTCTTGCGTTATACTATTTTATACTTCTTATGTGAACCACAGTTAAACAATAACACAAATATTGACATTCTCATTTTTACTGTAAGAAACCCACGTCTTTTTCTTATTATATTCATACACTCTAAGTGCCTTTAATTCTTATAATACTCATCGTAGGCTTTCCGCTTCTGTTGAATTGATTGCACGGCAAGTGTAAAAGATAATCAAGATAACCATTAAGTATGTACGTTTATGATTAAAACCTACTAATGTACCAAAACAAATTCCTCACATTTAAAACAAATGCGATGCAAACTATTGCTTTTTTGAAAAGATCCCCTCTGCAGGAATAGGGGAAAATTCCGACCACAAAGTGAAGACCTATTATACTGCGCGGTAACTTGAATTTGTTCACCAGGATGTGTACAGGAGTAGTAGTCTGCCAGTATCACTACTGGTACCATAGTTGATTTTCTAGAGTAGCCTTGTGGAAACAAAATTGAGACTTTGATATTTATTACTTCATAAACATGGACAAAATTTGATTAACGTTTCAGGGACAAAAAGAATGTTAATTACGACATCACCTTCGCAGATAGCAGGTATAGACCCAAAAGAATCGCCGATTTGAAACATAGAAGTGCTAGATCGTATTTAGGGACAAAATCAAAAGACGGTTAAGTAAAATAAATTTTGCAGCACACCTAAGCCAAGCTCAATAAACCGATGTGTGATGACTAATTATGTTGTATTCTTCCAGAGACACATGAGTGGTAAATTAGGCACCTGAAGTAACTTAAAGTGCCTATATCAGATAAATATGCTGCGTACTAACTAATGGAAATATTAAACTGTCAAAATGAACCAAGTGGATATGTAAGGAAGCATATTTACAGAAATTGTGGTAGAGATTGGAAAAATAATACAATCATTTAATTATTGACCCAGAGCTACATGACTTTTATATAACAACGTCGAAACCAGTTTTATCACATTTTTCTAAAAATAAAATAATAATCAGTATTGGAATATGATAAGTGCTTTTCTTTCTTTCTATTTTTAAAAATATACAAGGAAAGGAAACGCAAGACAGCTGTAAAAACAAGAGGAAGAACTCAAAAAGATAAGAGAAAATATAGAGCAAGAGAGAAACTTGGAAAGATTGAATAAATTGAAGAAATGGAAGAATGGCTCCAAAAAGATTTTTGAAATGGTAAAATTTAGTGCTAATTACAAAGTAATTGTCTGGGAAAAATATATTGTGTGTAATAGATAATAAAATCGTTGTAAAACAAGCATAAGTAACAGTAATGAATGGGGAAGAAACTTAACTATTAAAACATAGTAAGACCGTGCATGCAGTTCTATCTGCATTAAGGGCGATGTCTCAAACATATCAATATTGCGACTGATAGCCACGAAGCCATCTTAGTGTTTAACAGCCGTCATCCACCTCGGCGACGGCAAAACTAGTAAAAAAAACTAAATAACTGTTCACCCTAGCTTAGGTCTCGGGGCAATTTAAGATTCCAGACAAAGAGCAGACGGATGCCTTTCTCAAGAAAAGGTCAAGCCGTTTGTCTCGCCAGGGCCCTTTTGTGGTATTTGCAAACACATGATATGTAAAGTATTCCTGGCTGAGGCAGTCAAAACTTCACCTGTAAAGAGCACAGGAATTATTCTTTTGCTGCCAATTTTGTTTTTACAAAACGTAAACCACGGTTTCCAAAAGTTGAAACTGTTTCCTCGAACTGAAGAAAGTTATTTCGTTTAATTTAAGATCAATCCTGAGATACTTAAGTAAACTTAACCAACAACAATAATCAGTACTGGATTCCGTGCTACACACATATTACAACTATTCTATTCTAAGACCAAACAACCCGGGTTGTTACTATCACATCAAAAAAGATCCGGAGTTATGTAATCAGACAGGACACAGATGGGAAAAAATACGGGTGGTAGGGATGATTAAAATTAAAGAAAGGAAGATGAAAGATAATATAACGGTATTTTATAAAGCGATAAAACAGATCACAAATACAAGAAAAAAAAAAATATACAAGGTCCTGCATTAGTGTGTCGTTCATTCTTGAGTGGCTAGTCCGTTGAAGATAGGTAAACAAAGCTTAAACTAAGTATACTTGTTTTCAAAAGATGTGGAAATAAAGTTGTGCTGACTATGGGGTCAGGGTATCAAACTGGAGACCATGGACAGCAGAAGGAAGGTCGATGAATGAAGATTGAGAAGTTTGCAGGAACAAATTGATAAAAGGCATATGACAAAACAAAGTGGAAAAAGCCTTAAGAAGATTTATATCCAAAAATGGAAGAACGTTTATTGATAGAGAAGATAAACTCGCTTAAAGCAAGAGAAGTGGAAGAAACTTATTGTTATTAAAAATGTTACCCGAAAAAATTTAGGTCGTAACAAATAAGGTTTTTTGTTTAAATTTATACCACTATACTGATCTTGAAGAAAAAATCATAGTTATGTTTTTTCTAATAATTGCTTGTTTTTTTCTATTTTTAAAATTAACTTAAATAATATACTCCTTTCAAAATTGATCGTCAACAAGACTATATACCACTCATTTCTATACAAGGTAGATATTCTTGACTAATAAAGATACCATTTTACAACCGAAAAGTGTCACAATTTTGTCTATCGGTTTCAACTAAAAATCATTTTTGATAATTGATTATCTTAAATGTTCTGAGAAAAAAACAGTGCAATCTTAAATGATGATCACAAACGTATGGAGTTAGTTACGGTTTATTTGTAAACAAACTAAAATAAATATATAGCAGTACTAGAAGGCCTGGCCGGCAGCTCGTCTTAATTCTGGAAGTGGTCGTGGTTTAATTGAGAATTGTTCGAAATGAAGGCCTCTACACTGCTCGAAAAAATTTATAAAGCGCCACCTAGGATTACGTAAAAAATATCTAGAGCCACTAGGAAGACACAGTAACAAACCGTACGTAAATAGAAATATGTATATTGTTATAAGCGACTAGAGTTCAGTTAACACATATAGCAATACGTAACTGAACGAAGTACATCGA